>VOMN01081966.1:0-46905 GCA_014899125.1 Orchestia grillus | reverse complement strand
AAAGAAAGAAAGAAAGAAAAGGAAGATAAAATTAAAATGTGAGAGGAAGTATTTGTGAATTCAGAGAAGAGAAGGAGGTCATCTTTCAACACTCTAATTTTATAACGGCGAAGACTAAAGAATTGCTAGAAAAGACTACAGAAGTAATTGTTCAGTCACATAGAAGCGGTTTGAGCTATAGAAAATCTTGATCCATGCTTAAAATACCAATCTCAACCATTGATGACACGATTCGCCAGTTCACGTCATGTCAGTCCACTGCAAGTCTACCACGTCCACGGCGTCTATCTAAAATGCTAAGCCGTGCGTCTAAACATATAATCCGTAGAGTAAGGAAGAATATTCGATTGATTCGATCTGAACTTCAAAATGATTTGGAAGCAGCAGTGACAAATGTTTGCAAAACCACAATTCAAACATATCTTAGTTACGAGAGATTCCCTTTCCGCATTCCAACACTTTTTTTAAACCAATTCTTATTAAAAATCGTTTGAATTTGGCCAATTTTCATTTATAGAAGTCTGCAGGCTATTGGGGCCCTGTACTATTGTCTGCCGAGACGAGGATTGTATTATTTAGGCTGAACTTTTGACTACGTATCGGATATTTATTGCACCCACTGTATTCCTCGCGAGGTCACATAGCCTCGCCAATCCACACAGCATTCACCAATGTAATGCTCCATCCTCACGCGCCACCTACTGCTACAGCACTGAGCTAGCGAGTGAAGGTAGACATTCCCAGGGGTGTTGAAATTTTTCCGAGTGCAAGCGCGAGTGCCCGGCGCAGAACTCGCCATGCCCGTAAAGGTAGTTACTTGACTCAAATGAAGATCGCTTTTTTACGTATATTTGTGTGAGGAGACCCTTATTCTCTACTAAGAGGCATCATATGTTGCGAACAAAATTTCAACAAATAAACAAAAGAGCCAAAGGAAATTCAGAACTGTTTTCTTAAGTTTTAGGGACAGAGAAAACAATATTGAAGTAACGATCGTATTTTTCCATCATTGTAACGCATTTGAATTTTTTGGAAGAACTTCATTGTAGTGTGGAGTTTGAATATTTTCCTAGTGTGAAGTATAACTACCATCCAGGTGTTGAGGAATGTCTGGGAGAGTGAATTTCAGCGAACTAACTGATCATCTTTATCTTTTTAACGCATCACCAAGAAACAAACATGAGTTCTCTGAAGCCGCAAAATTTGGTTCCGATTTGAGAATTCTGCTGATATAGCATCAACTTCAAGCGTAATTATTTCCCTTTTCGAAGGACAATAACACGATCGGTTCTTGATTGAAGTTAAAAGCATTATAAGTTTAGGGAACTCTGTTATACTCTACTTAGTCAGCTATATACTTCTTTAATAATTTCGCTATAAAGTAGGGTAACACAGCATTTTTTGAAGAAAATACACCTGGATTAGAAAGCGCTAGTCAAGCAAAGGTAGGAGTCCCAAGTTTGTGTTTTTGCAGAGCGGGACTCGCATTACACAGCAGCAGCCTACGTTTTGTTCCGCATTGTTGCTTCTAAAGAATCTGTCCGCGAAGCCAAAAAAAGAAGACGAAGGTATGTTTTAAAGCGAATGTGAATTTTTTCACGAATTAATTTTAGTAAGAATCGCATGAAGTAGTCTATTTTTCCTGTCGTAAAAATTTGTTTCAGTTATGGAGCCTGTCTCGTCATTTAGACATCTTGAAAAAATAATGGCTGAAACGTATTATTTTTAGAAGCCCAATCAATTCCACGATACGTTTCGATAATTTCAAGGTGTTCAAAAACATAATTATTGATGATATCAACGTGGAATATTATTGTACTTGGATTTCATTTTACATGATGAATATCTGACTTTGAGAAACTGAATTGAAAGCATAAATACCTCGTTTGTTCACTCGGAGTGTGTTAGTGCGCCACAAGCAGTTGTATGAGGGTTACACATGAGAAAGAAATCTTGCTTCTCACAAGAATGAGATATCACTCATAACCTTAGAACAAATAGGGCACAGGGATTTTTTTCAAAATTTTCTGACATAAGCCTCTTATATTCATGATAAAAAAGGCGCATCAACGTCTAGGAAGATAAAATAAAGGAGTGAAGCAAAGAATAAAACATGGAGACAGAAACAACGGATACCTCAGGATAATCACTGAAACTTTGGCACAAAGAGAGGAGAGGCATGATGGTGGAAAATCTATGTTCATTCACAACTGACCCGCCGAAAATCAAGGAAAAATTTAGCATTTTTGTGTTTAGGCATCTCTTTCAATTTTGAAAACACAATTTCCAGCTCAGCTATCGTGGAAAAATAAATTGATCTTTTAAGTACGCTGAAGAAAGTCGCTCCGAAGATGGCAAGATCAGACCACATTCGTGTAGTGTGTGCCCATGATTTCAGTTTGAACAAAATGATGCTCCATTGTAAAGATGCTAGATTATTGACTCAATAATGAGATATTGCTAGACTTGCAATTCAAATGCCTTAAATTTTACCCAAATCAAGTAGACCTGAATAAATGTTCGAGAAACTATAAATATTTCAGGTACATAACTTGCACAAACTGTTTTCTAAAGTGAACATTGCCAATGACAAATAATAAGATCATCTTGTTGCGCGAGAAATTAAACTAAGAGAAAGGAATTTCTTCACTTGGAGTTACAAGCAGGAACACATTGACGCCCCCAGTATACAGTTACCCTTCCCCGTGAGCCCGAATAAGCTAGCAAAGGTGGATGGGCAACATTTTTTAGTTTAAGATGACTTCTTTAAATTAGAGACAAGTAAAAAGATTGGGTTGTGTCACAAGTTGAGGCTGGTTAGCTGACGCAAATAAATTCTATGCATGTGAAATAAGTGAGCACAAGATTTAAATTAAGTTTGGAGTTTTAAGTTGACCACTCAACGAGTGCTCGTGTTCCGAGAACGTAGATGACACCGAAATATTGTCGAAGTCGGATATTTCTAAACAAATGATACCGCGTGCTGCCCAAACTATGACAAACCACTACTACTATTTTCTCACCCTCGTAACTCATTACATCTTTGATTAGGATATTGCAATAAACTGCTCAGTACTGTTACTTTGTGACCGCTGCCAGCCCTTGCTGCTGACTCTGTTACAAATACAATTTATTACTACTTGATGGACGAAACTTCTACATACTAATAACAAGTATCGGTATAAAATAATACAACTCACTATTTGTTACTGATTAAAAAACTGGTTATACTTCTTGATGACATAATGAAGTAACCGACAACAACTACTTACTGATGATAACAGCTATTCAAACCCCGTAAGGATACACCGAAATAACCGACGATGTCTGAACTCTCGACCGAGGCCTGTCCTAAAACAGTTCCTTTATTAATGAAGTCGATATCGTTGGCCCACTAGTGCCCCGTACAGCAGGGTCTAAAAGACTGACAGTGTCTTCTTTTAAACTCAGATGGAAACATTTTTCAAACTCCTTCTATGCATCAGAAACAATCGCAATGCAGCTAGATAACAGCTCATGATCAACTGAGGAAACGCACCACAAAAAATCAATAACATAACTGTCTAACCTTCATTCTAGCGAACGGTGTAAATATGACTATTCATATGTAAAAAATACCCTCAAGGTGCTATGAAAGCATGACGTGATTATCTTGACAAAAATACTGCATCCTTCAGCTCTTGGCAGCAATCAATCAGCGTCTGCTACGTTCACCAAACTTGCGGCATAAATTTCATAAAGCTTTTAAACTTTACCTCGACTTTGTGTCGGAGCTCAGGGCACCAGCAAATACTGTGCACTACACAGCGTGCACCAGAGGGAGACGAATACTTAGAAAGCTGGGTAGCCTTTGTCTACAGGACAAGAGTTTGGGTGGGTCTTTTTTTTCTTAGAGTCAGTGTCGGGGTATGTAAAGTTGTGTTCGGACATGTGTTAGTGTATCCAGTTGTCTTTAGTGTCAGTGTCGGAGTGTGTAAAGTTGTGTTCGGACATGTGTTCGTGTATCCAGTTGTCTTTAGTGTTAGTGTCGGAGTGTGTGAAGTTGTGTTCGGACATGTGTTAGTGTATCCAGTTGTCTTTAGTGTCAGTGTTGGGGTGTGTCCAGTTTCTAACACGGAAAGTATTTGTGTTTCCAGAGGTTTTCAGGGTCAGTGTTGGTGTGTCCTGTTGTCTAAATTTGATACCTGTATTTTAACACGAAAGTTTTGATTTTAATTCCTCGTCTCTCAAAAGGCTTCGAAAAAAACTCCCTTGTAATGGAATAAATTTTTAAAGGTACTTGTGTCTCTTAATTTTGATTTATTATTAAAAAATAGCTGAACATAAAACAATTGGGTTCTGAAAACCTTATGTTAGAGGCAAAAATATTAAAACCAGTCACATAAATGCCATAAATTTTTTTTTGAATGACTTGAAAAATGGTTAGATACTTCATCAGCTCAAGGAATGAACAAATAGTCTTCGATATATATAGTATAGTATGCCTTACTTGTTTCATGCACGATATGACATGATGTCAAAATTTGTAGCAAGAGGTATTGGAAATTTTGTTGACAAATCCAATCGGGCATACAACAAGCACGACATAGGTCATAGGTTGATTGGTTTCTTTCGTTTGTTATAATCACAATTAGGTCCATAATGCTTCAAATCTGGTGTGACAAAATATTCATACCTTGAGTTAGCAGAGTCGACCAAGGTAAAGATTTCAAAAGTTAATTCCTAAACACTTCGGTGTTTAGACTCAAAGGAGGAATTCGGAATGGTATAAGAATAGAAGTATATAAGGCTCGGTTTCAAAAACTGAAAAAAACATTCTTAGAGAAAACATTCAAGCTTAGGTTTTTCCACGTTTCATATTTAGAAAGGTTCCATTTCTTAGGTTCCATATTTTGCTAAGTCTTGAGAAAACTTTCGAAATGGCAAGAGCGTCGAGCGCACCGCTGGTAGACTCACTGAGAGTTGTTACTTAAAGCTGCTTGGCTGCAGCTGTAGCAAGCTAGACGTTGAGTCGAGCATGGTGGTGGTGTGTGTTGTGCTCTGCCATGTTGTGCAGGGGGGTGTGCGTTGAGCATGGTGGTGGTGTGTGTTGTGCACTGCCATGTTGTGCAGGGTGGTGTGCGTTGAGCATGGTGGTGGCGTGTGTTGTGCACTGCCATGTTGTGCAGGATGGTGTGCGTTGGGCATGGTGGTGCAGTCACTGCGTAGTGCAATGGTAACACCAGCCCCATCATTGCACCATGTCCGATGACGTCAGCAGGATGCAATATGTGTGTTAAACTGGTAAGCGGATTGAGTATTCCGCGCAAAAATCGAAACTAAACTGTGTTTACGGTGAAAAAATTCTGCTCTTTCATGATTATTTCCTGGCAATATCTTCCCAGCTCCGATATTTCTTTAAGTGTTTAGAAATTGCACGCTGTCGACGGTTTCACTTAAGGCTTGGAATTTATTTAGTTCATTTTGATGGTTGCCCTCGTCCTGCACTCTGAGTCGTGTTTTTTCTGATGTCTTTCACGAGGTGACCGTTTTCTTGCCTCGCTAAGTATGACCAGTTTGTGGAAATACATATTTGGTGAACGAAAAACTCCTATCAGTGTAAGAAATGTGTATGTAAATTATGGCTTTGTTATGGCGAGTGTGATATTATACGGTGAATGAAAAATAACAAATTTTCTCAGTGTAAGCAATAGGTATGTAAATTATGGCTAATTTATCACCAATTTATGGAAATATACGGAGATTGAAGAATGGTAAATGTTCTCGGTGTGAACAATGCGTAGGTGAATTTTGGCTAAGTTATAGCTAATTTATGGAAATTTATGGAGGTTGAAAAACGGCCACTGCTCTCAGGGTAAGCAATATGTATGCAAATTATGGCTAATTTATCACCAGATTTTAGGAAATAACAGGTGAATGAGGAAAAAAAATGCCTCAGGGTGTGAGCAATGTAGCGGAAAGGTCACCTCATTTATGGTAGCATCCGATGAGTGAGAAACGTGAATGCTTGCAGTGTATGCAATATGTGTTAAGATAGTGGTTAATTTGTGGGCAGATTAGGGCATTGAACTCCTTCGTATGTATGTATATGCCGAATGTTCAATAATCATCGATGCAAAGTTTCTCCGTCCAATCCAATCTAAAAATCATCGTGCTACAAATTTTATTTCAAAAATGTGAAAGAATACCCGTACTAACTCATTAAATACTATTATTAGATATTAAATGGTAATGATTAAATACTTAACGAATGCGAGAGGGCGTAATTTGTTTGTGGCGCCTAGAATAGGACTTCCATGAGTCAGTCACTTATTGGAATTAAAATATTTTGTCTTATGTTCCAATATTTTATATTGATTGCCTAGGTTCCATTTAAAATTAAAAGAAGAAAGGCTTCCTTCTAGGCCAGATTTTAATCATCTGGACTTTGACTTCATGGCTGTGTTAGAAGATAAAATTTAAGTTCCTCCAATATTAAAAAAAAACATTTAGATATGCGTCCCATTCTGACATGCATTTTGCTGTCAGTGCTTCTGAATTGATTGGAAATTAGTTTGTTTAGTTAGAAAAAACAGGAACCTTAGCCTTCAACACGGTTTTAATGCTCAAGTCCAGGGTGTTTAAGTCAGGAGAATATGGAGGCCATTACTCTGGAGGGCGCATGAGGTATAAGCAAGTCGTGAGTAAGCATTCCATACTGTTCTGAAATCCCAGTTTTGTTTCTTCACGGATTTGATTGCTTTTATTGCTTAGCTGTGTAAAACGGAAGCATTTCAATATTAGAGCGTCGGTAGAGATGGATGTTTACGAAACTCGTGAATTTGATGGGCTAAAAAAATTGAACAGCTACTGTATCTCTTTTTCTGTATAGGTACTGAGACTACGGCATCGGTAAATCAGTGAAGGCGAATTTATTTTGTAGAAACTTGAATTACTGAACATTGTGAGACTGACTGTTATTTACTACAGGCGGTGAGGTGAACTGTTATTCACTACAGGCTGTGGGGTGAACTGTTATTTACTGCAAGCTATGACGCGAACTGCTATTTACTACAGACTGTGAGGTGAACTGTTATTTACTGCAGGCTGTGAGGTGAACTGTTATTTACTGCAGGCTGTGAGCCGAACTGTTATTTACTGCAGGCTGTGAGGTGAACTTTTATTCGCTGCATTCATCATGCTTTGAATTTAATTTCTTTTATTCGAATAGTAATCAACAAAGTTGCTGTACCGTAAGCCAAAACACTCATATTAGCATTGCGTAATATCAGAGAAAAAATTCCAATTCTATCATGTCTTATTTTCAAAATTCAGTATTATTACAAATGTATTAACTATCACAATTAACAGTAGTAGAATATCGAGACGGTGAAGCTAAGTGAAGGAGTCAATGGTATTCAAGAACTCGATTTTACAGCTTTAAACTTGAAATGCAACACATGTTGAGGAAATGCAAAAATTGTTACAAATGGGGATCTAAATTGATACAATAGAATGTAAAATGCTCAGTTTCTCTGTTCAGTTTGTCAGAAAGGAAGACCCCAACTGACAAATTCTTGGCGTGAAATAGCTGCGAATTTCAGCGACAGTGCACCCATTTCTTTGTCCGTGCTTGCGTAACTTCAGCATTAAAAGTATTAGGCCAAAGTTAGAACTTTTTGGCTGCGGATAAAGCACATTGAAAACACATTACGAACACGATATTATTTATTATTTTTTCATGAGCTGCTCAGGCTCCGTTGCTCAATTCTTTGCACGATGAAAATTATTGAACTATATTACCTTACGGCGATGCACAATCCGCGGTTCGAATACAGTTGAGTTATTCGTATTAAATTCCGTGGATACTTTTTGAAGAAAAACTTTCATGGACTTATAGTTTCTGAATGAATAATAAATCATAACTAACCTCTAAAATATTTTTCAAGTTGTCCACCTCACCCTAAAATTTGCTTCATTTTGACGGTACATTGTACTGTAAAGTATGTACTTGTGAATCAACATTCGCGTGCACGATATTTTAACAAATTAATGCGAAAAATGCTCTCAAGACAATATGCATTAAAATGCGAAGGCATGCTTCACAAGACTGAACTCAATGCAATTATAAATGACATGTATGTGAAGATATGAAAATGTACACTTACACGTTTTCATTGACTAAATGCTACTTCTTTCAGGAGTAAATGATGAATCATTATGAATAAATGATCACTATATTTACTAGCTGATAAAGTTCAATTTATTGAGATTTTGCTTTGTTTAATCATGCATTAAATAGCCTACAATTTATCGATTGTAATTGAAAAAAAATCTTTATAAGGTAATGCCTCGTAGAATTCCTCGAATAAATTGTTTAGAATATTTCATCAACAATTGTTCGAAATGAAACTCAAATGAGTTAAAAACCAGCTCTAAAAATAAGAGTTAAAAATGTGGTAGCGTGGTGTCTGTAGTCGTATTGTAACAGCTTAGATTAAATTTAGTTCTTTTAACACATAAATGGAAAATAAATATGTAGATGGTTAACGCGCAACCGAGTTCATTGAAATACATCGAGTCTGCAAAGACACTCTGCTTCAAAACTGTCCAAAACTGAACGATCTTTCGACGTTATGTTCATCCAACAAATTAAATAAAGCGATTTAAATATTAAATGATTTTTAAACTAATGTCTGTGTGCGAGTGTCCGACTGTTGACTTATTTCATGAAATACAAAATAGTTTTTTCATATGTTGAATACCATTTATGAGGCATTTGCTTCTTAGTGGTATAAGAGTTGTCTACTGATGAAATAGAACTCCAGGTTAACAATGATTGGCCACACACACACACACACCCCGCAGCGATGCATTGAAGTTTACAGCTATTACTGGATCAAGATCGAGTAGTAAGAAGTAGTATGCGCGTGTGCAGTACCAGAAAAGAATCTGCAAAAGAGAAAAAACCGAGCAGTTTTACTTCTCGGTCGGACAGACGTTTTGGAAAAAAGACGGTACGTTATCTCGACGCAGGACTATTGGGTATTTCAGTTGTGGCCTACCAAGGTATTTTGAGTGCTGCTAAATTAAAGTTTTCATTTCTTACTGATTAGTGGAATATCGCATGCGTTTATCTTACAATACTGCACAAATGAGGCGAGAACTAAGGAAATGAATACAAGCTCTTGTTCACATAACTCTTAGGCTACCAAACATTTTGTGTCTTTAACTGCAAGTGTTTACAGCTGTGGTCGATAGCATGTCTAACAGGTCATCAGAAAAATATAAAAAATCCCAAATAAGTGGTTAAGAGAGAGTAGGCAATAGGTAAAAATAGTTTTGTGTAAATTATCCTATTAGTATTTGGTTCGAGACCATATAGATTAATACTTTGAATACTCGCATTCCGATAAAATATATTACCCTCCGAACGACGAAAGGTTCCGTAACAGCAAAAGTTCTAGCTCCACTCAAGAAGTACATCAGAAATTAAACGAAAATAAGCAACAACTGGTTAAATAATGATCGATAACGCGTCCTTCGACATACCTCGAGGTTCATTAAAAACTTTTCCTCGTTTGAAGGCTCCATAGCGCACTACACGGGCAGCTGCTGCGACCGAATTATGCTGAGTTTGTTCACTTCAGCGTCTTTATAAGTAACTCGAGCCCCGCATCCTGGAGCGCCATATCGATCAGGTCTCGAGAGCGAGGCTCTTATCTCAATCAATGCGTTCCTAACACAGCGTCTATTGATGGGGCAAATCCGCTATTTTCAGGGCAATTTTGTCGCCAAACACAAAGTTAAAGGGTACTCATCTGAGTCATCGGTAGATGTTTGTTGCAGTAAATGGCCTCAAAACTGGTGGAATTATACTTCAGACAAGGTGGACTAAAAGTGACTAACGCTTTTCATCTAGGTATTAAATAATAAAGTACTTTGCCCGAATATCGAAATAGCATTTTATGACAGAAATTTGTATTAGAGGACGTTAATATATTCATCATTTATGAATAGTATACGGTTCAAACAAGTTCAACCATTTTCTGAACGACGACGATACATTTTCATAAGTTCTTGTGTTACGTTAGGAGCCTACTGCTTTTGCACCTGCATATGTTACAAAGATTTTTCGAATCTCTCTCCAATGTTGATAACGATTTGTCTTCAAATAAACTACCTCAAATTGTGTTTTCTAAGCGCCTGCGTAACGAGCGGTGACTGACTCAATTGACATTTGAAGTTCAGTCACCGTTTTCCTATCTTTTCTAAAAGAAGATGGCCTACATGCACTTAAGAACGAGACGACTTCTGTGTAAATAATTTTATAAATCCCAAGCATCAAATTTATTATTTGATATTCTATCGAAATCCGTGAATAGATTTTAGTGCTCGGTGTAGAAACAGAGGCCTTGGACCAGCCGTTCGGAGCGCTTTGAAATGATTGCACGGCGAGAGAAACGACGTTTGTATATTGGTGGTAATCTTCCAATAAGACGCAGCCACAACGTGACGTATCAGCATGAGTCTCATCAATAATTCAACAATGTACATCTATTTCCATGCGAGGCAGCGATTCGGAAGCAACGCGAGCGTGTCCGCTCTGCGCCTCATTGAAAGGGCCTTCTGTGCCAAATTCAGATTCAGAACCTCATGCTTGTTGTATGTATTTCGTGTTTTTTTTCGTTTTATTATTTTAATTTGGTATTTCTACATCCCTATTACACAACCCAATTTCATTAGGAATATTTATTAAAGGAGCAGTTTTATATCGGAGATTGCGTTGCGAATGAGCACATACTCGAAAATCAAACCAAATGTTTTTACGGTTTTTCTTTGACATCGTATTCCTAAGGCAATTGTGCATTGTGCATTAAGTGAAGAGTTCTTGGATTCATGGACCTCAGACGTGGTCATAAATTTGGTCAGTAATGAATTGTAAAATGAACTTTCACAGGCTGAAAAATGTGTTTTGCAAACGTGAAATCTAGAGTGTAGACGCATGGCTGTAGTGAAAGCGTTCGTCCTAAGCAGTACAAAGTAACTTACTCGAGCACAAACTAACACACTCATATAGGATATTCCTCATAGAACGCCTCTTCGAAATGGCAAAACATCAGCGTTTTGAAGTTAGAAGGCATGCGTTTATCATACTCGCTGTCTCTTTTTTCTCCGATTATTTGTTTACATTTATGTTTTAAATTATCTACGTGAGGTCGGTCGTGAATCAGCCAACAACCGAGCAACTCGTTCTATTCGTGCAGATAGCCCATTCAAATTCGGTTGCATTCATGGAACAACCTACGTGATTATGAGCTCAACATTCTCTCATATTTGAGAATTTACCATTGAACTGACACTTCAAACCATCGCATACTCCAAATTCTAATCGCATTCTATTTTCAAAGTGAATATAGTAGTAACATCACTGCTCTCGCGTCGGAAGACGACCTACTTACGCAGTCTCACATGCATGAACGACGCAGCTCTGTCCTAAAAAGTGTTTAGCGAAACGAAGGCATTTCGCTGCATTCTGCACCGTCGCTAAGTAGGGCACATTATGCTAATTTGACGGAGAGCCTGTGCCGAGGTAATGAGGCTGCAGGCAGTGCCAGGTGGATAGTACGGCGACATTACACGTACACTTTGCCGAAGCTAAGCTTGGATTAATTATACTCCCCAATTTTGCACTACGCACCTGTAAATCATGTACCCCCTCCCCCATGTTTCCCATATCCACGATGGTTGGCATATGGGAAGAGAATATTGTTTATAGATAGAGAGGTCCAAGAGTTCTCCATCGTTTGAGGTTTTGTATTGTCTTTGAAATAAGAAATATACTTGATTTCACATTTCCACATCAATGAATCTCTCAGCCAGCAAAAGAAATTGATATTGTTCACGAGAGTCAATCGGTCAGTCTGCATTTCGGTGCCTTCACCTGTTTGGTGGCTTGAAAATAAGTGTTATTGAAACGTTCGATAAGAAGTAAAATTCGTTCTTAAATTGCCTCAGGCATGATCATTCAACAAGTACGTAAGTATATGAGCGATACACGTCAGTGTCCTGATCATTCAAATTCGGTTTCATTTATGGAATAACCTTACATGATAATGAGTTCAACATTCTCTAATATTTGAGAATTTACCATTCAACTGACACTTCAAACCACCGCATACACTAAATTCTAATCATATTCTATTTTCAAACTGAATATAGCAGCATCACTGCTCTCTAATAATTGAGCTATACAAAAATACGCCGATGGCCGAAAAAATATTTCGACGTTGGATAAGTATTATTATAATCAAATATTTGCTGATTTAATTTAAAAAAAGTTAATTCGTTATGAAGAATCTGAATCAAGATATTTGATTTTTATACTTATTCATGGTCAAACAATTTATTAGTTTAGTTCTTACAAAAATAATGGTCGAATCCAGCATAGTATGGACACAAAAACATTACAAAGGTTAATTTTAGTCAAAATAAAAGCCGGAAGAATCGATGCATTTCTGCCATCGTTCAACGAGATTATTTTTTCCTCGTCGATAAAAAATTGTTAGTGTCTGTAATGCAACGAAATCTTTGGAAGCTGATTCGACCTTTGGTTTGAACCTAAAAGTTTCAATACTAAAAAATACGCTAAAGGGCTTGAAAAACGGTTGTCAATGGGCGAAAGATCGAGAGACTATGGAGGATGAGGTAAAGTTTCGATTGTAGCTGAAGTCTGAGAGTTTTTGCAATGTTTTCCTTGCAACGCGGGTCTTGTATCACACTATCGCGGCTCCGAAACTTGCCACACCGATTCATCATTGCATAGTATCGTCTTCAAATGGCGTGAGACTGTTGCAGTACTGACACCAAGAGTCTAGCGCATGGGATATTTCTGTATATTAACGTGAATTTTGCTTAACAATTGCTTACAGTTGTTCAACGTCAAGACTGCATGGCCGTCCTCTATCCTCATCATCTTCAATGCTGCCATCGTCATCACAAAATTTCTAAAATCATCTTCGTGCTGACAGATCACTTGTGAACCCCTTACCATTCTCAGTTCATGTTGAGAGAAATTCTGGAAAGTACTGTGCCCAAGTTTGAACTCATACAAGAGAAGTAAGCAAAGGTCTTTTTTTCTTACATTCATATCGAGGACTTATACGCTACAAGAATGTTTTCTGTCAGAAGTAAGTTGAAAATGAGTAAAGAGCACACACTAATCATCAGGTATGCCAAAATTACCGTAAAATATAGTGAGAATACTGTGCTGAAACGGCATTTCCAAACATAACTCTTAGACCGCAGCTATTTTTGTACCAACCTAATTTTTTTGTAATAACAATTTACAGAAATATCTTAACGCGAATACTCACCCATAAATCAGAATTTTCATTGCATACGTCGAGGAGACTTCCTAATGAAGCCAAACACAACTGCGCCACATTTCTAGAGTTCGAGCACAGATCTCAATACTCAAAATGCTTGACCAATCAATTACTAATAGCAATTAGTAGAAAGCCGTCCTTTGAAAGGCAAACGTGAGGTCTCAGCGAGGCAAGAACAGAGAAAAGGACAGCGAGTAGCCGAGGTAGAAGATGTCGAGCTCGAACAATACCGCTACTGATGTCCCTGAGGCGAACAAAAGCCTGGAACGTCACCGAAAGACGGGCAACAATCGGCTGGCCCGTGCGGTGCTGCCGTCCATGGCTCCTTCCTGCCTCTCCGCCTTTTATGGTCGTAGACGGCGCTCTGGTGATGGCTAGCTCTCAGCAGCCGCCGTAAGAATAGGCGCAACTAATGGTGCGACGCAGTCACTTTATTTCAGGCTGCTTGCTTTTATTTGGAAGCTCATCAAGTAGTACAGGCTTTGTGAGTTCAAAAAAAGTGGGCACGGGATGCTTTGACTCGTGTATAATAAACTGAAATATGTGGGTTTAAGTTGTGAATCTGATTTTAAAAAGCAGCCCAGACTTGGCGGTCATATCATTGATTTGCAAAATCGTGAATCACTATCCGAGAAGAAGAAATATTTAGTAAAAAAAAACAAAAAACCCGAAACTTGCTAAAATATTCTCTTTAAAAAAGTCTTTGAAGATTCCATATTTTTTTATGCTTCACGTGTTCAAAAAAACTATTTTAAATGAGAATTATTTTAGCTTAAGCTGTCTGCATTACCTCAAAATGGCATAGTAACAGTTCAGGTACCAGTTTGAAGGTACATGATTTTTCGCATTTGTAACATATTCCGAAATTGTAGCATTCTTCAAAATTGCGATAGTTCTTCGAACTTTGAAATTCTTAGAATATGTAACAGGTTTTCCAACTGCGATCGGAAGTTTCATAAGTGGAGTTAGCGGGACTCGAGTTATTTTCTTGTAACTGAGGCCTCAAATTCAGTAACCAGCGCTGCTGGGCATCTTTTCCAGACTGGAACTTGGAGCTCAGGTTTATTTTACGAATTTTATTCGCCACATTCGTGAACCGCCATTGACGCGCTTCTTCCAATTGGCTGCCAGAGATGACTTCCCTCAGAAACGAATATTGCGATGCCGCAAAAATGAAAACGCTTGATTTTCTTGTAACGCATTAAAATGAATGAATTTGGACCCACGAACGAGTACGGATGTTGTGTCTACCGCAAGAATTCATCTGGGGGTTCACGGTGATCAGTTTTTCTGCAGAAATTTGGCTTCATTAAATCATAACTTTTACCTCAAAGGTTATGTAAGTTCTCGCTAATAACGATGTACCGCAATAACTACGTTCTTTTATTGGAAAAAAGCTAAAAAAAGTTGTGGATTTCGTAAAAACATTTCAAGTTTTTACAACATACCATACTAAGAAACTGTATGGCTAAACCTTTCAGTCTATCGTGGTTACATCTCCCTGGGGTTCAATTATAATTTTCAGATCCGTGCCCTGTTTGACCCAATGGTCCTAGCAGTACATTCCCAAATAATAAATTGAACTCCAAGTCCGCTGGACAACATGGCGCAATGACCTGCTGCGGTGGCCTAACGTTTGCAACCTGCAGGTGCAGCGAGGCAGTGTCGTCAGCATGCGTGTCCTAAATTAACTCGTTATCAAGCAAGTGTGTCGCATGGCTCTGGACCCACGACCTCGATTGAGTTTTGCGTCGGAAATTTCATTATCATCAGATTTCTTTTTTTCTGGTGTTATTTGCATGGGCGAAATCTTGAATTCAAATCGGTTACTCACACCAGAATGGTTTTAGGTGAAATTCTTCAAAATTAAGGTCACTCAATTGGTAGCTGTTGTTTTTTTTTTAGGCTGTCAGCAAACTTTTTAAGCGAGTCGTCACTGTTGATGATATTCTCACGGCTAATTTTCTTTACCAAGTCAGTATCGTCATCCAGACAATCGTCAATTCTTACGTAAAATTAAAGCGACAATTCAGATCAGCTTCATTTTCAGCTTTACGAAACTGTCATAACCGAAAAGTACTGCCCTGGAGATGGTACACATGTGTGCACTGAGCAGACGTAAAGATAACATCCCCCGGTAGGCCTTATTGCTCAGGAGGTAAGGTTAAGTTGGAGGTTAAGTTGGCTAAAAGGAAAGTGTTGCAGCACCCCGCAGCTCTCCGATTTCCAATCGTAGACGTCGTGCGACGCATGTTGAACCATCATTACTGCTCCCATGCGTCAACGAAAATATGCCTTCACCGTCAGAAACCATTAATACAGATTATATACATCAACAGAAAAGTGCCTTCATCGGCATAAATCGAATCAGACATACTAGGCTTGGAATCAGGGTTGTTCCGATTTCTATGATTCTTTGAGAGACTTATGAACTATGCATGGAATGCAATGAGCTACATATAACATGCCATTGTCCTCCTGCGTGATGCTCTAATCATGTTTCTTGAATTTATTTGAGCTTGATGGTCTATATCACGTCTCCGAAACCTCAAATTACGCCTGAATATGTGGAGCTCAAGCTGGAGCGCTGCAGTTCATTCGTGCACGCTGCACAATATCCCATTATTTGAGCACGCAAAAGTATAAGATTCCTAAGCTACGTCACCGCAAGCTCCCTTGAGTGCGATGGCCCATTCTACTTTGTTCAATTCTCAAATAAGAAATTACCTCGAAAAGAAGTCTTCGGCCAAAATAGCTCCCCGATGGCGGCGCGATCGTGGAGCTTCACTGGGGCCTTCGCTCGAGGTCATGGCTCGCACAACTAGGGTTTCTTCTCTGAAAAACTCGTCCGGAAGCCTTACTCTATAATTTACCTTTTCATTTGCTGGCTTGTTTTGTCGTGGTTGCCGCACGCAATGTTCAGAGGTTGCGGTACGAATACCAAAATTGTTCCCTTCTGGGTAAAAATTCAAGATAAAAAGTTCTCTGCAGTTAAACGAAAGGTTATAGTTAACGGCCTTCCGCTGAGAGAAGAACATAGACTAAAATTAGGTTTACGAATTTTACGTGAACTCTTCGGAAGTATTTCTTGTTCGCTTGACTTTGTGCTTTTCGGGAGCAGTAGAGAAACAACAATGCTGTTTTTGGTCCAGTGATGAACGGGAGAGAAACAACAATGATGTTTTTGGTCCAGTGATGAACGGGAGAGAAACAACAATGATGTTTATCTTCCAATCGATGCATAAAGACGAAAAGACATGTCTGGAACCAAAATGTCTTGTTGAAATACAGAAATGTATCGGGCGGAAGGTGCTTGCATGCATATATACAGAGACTTAGTATCAAATCATGATATGCACAGTTCATAGCCTAGTATAACTATGCATAACATAAATATGCGTGTGTATGGAATGAAATAGCTATAGCAATGGGGTTTTATTTCTATTATATTTCCTCGCTTCTATGAGGGGAAAAAATTTGCTCATTTCCCACGATGACAGAAATTTAGTTATGCATTCCGTGACACGCAGGGCTTGCATTGATTATTTTCCTGACTTTAATTTAAAGTTTAAAAATTCAAATTCGTATGTATTTCTGATACCATCTATATTAATCAAAAGTCGTCGTATAGTTTGCCCATCCTTAAAATTATCACGGATCATTCGTTTTTGCTTCATTTGGTATTTATTTTAAGAAACAAAGGACTACACGAACGGCGAATTTCCTCAAGCCTAATACCGAAAGATGACCCCCTGAAACAAAAAACTCAAATAACCATCCTGACGTCAGGAAAACAATCTTTAACGTCTCGTTGGAATCTGAGATGATAAGAGATTCATCAGGAAATGGCCATGACGCAATTGAGGAGCCATGGCTGCAGGAGGCAAGCGAGCACAGGTCAGGCATCGATCTGGAGGTTCTGATAAACACGCATAGTCGCCCCAGACCTCACGAAATGAGACATTCTCGGTGGAGGAACAACCACGTCACCGCTGCCTGCTCACCGCATCGCTGTGATATGAATGGAGGCAACAGTGTCACTGGCACAGCATGTTAACGCGGGCACAGTGTCACCGGGCACAGCATGTTAACGGGGCCACAGTGTCACTGGCACAGCATGTTAACGCGGGCACAGTGTCACTGGCACAGCATGTTAACGCGGCCACAGTGTCACTGGCACAGCATGTTAACGCGGGCACAGTGTTGCAGGGCACAGCATGTTACCGCGTGCTCAGTGTTGGTAATTTGAACAGATCAGAACAAGAGTGTTGTTTTTTTGAGGCGGCTTTATTTAAATTTGTGTGTAATTTCAAATTTAAATGACAGGAAAGTTGGTTCCAGGTAACGGAATGCTGCGCTGAGGTAATTGTACCCCTAAAACGAAGTTGTATGGAAACTTTCTTTCGCTGCCTTAAAAATGACGCTCATGTCTTTTGACTCGAACTACAGTATAGTCCCCAAAAATTGCCTGTCCAAAATTTTCCAACTTGAAATTGAACTTTATGTTCTCATTACTGCAATAGAAATGTTTGTACAAGTTCAAAAAGAAATGCAAAAAAGCGCTGACGTAAAACTCTACATCAAAGTCGGTAAATATAGATTTCGCAATCCAAGCTGACAGTGAAGCCCTCTTTTCCACGTAAAATAAAAAGCTCACTATGCTTAAATACAGATTTCATTAAATACAGGATTTCATTAAAGAACATGACGTTTCAGAATTGAAGCCCTCTTTGATATTTAATTACTTGTACATGGGTAGATGCCTTCAGTTCTGCGTGTTCCCCCTCGGTAATACCTTACTGACTTCGAGGGAAACGCTGTGCAGCGCCAGCAATGTAAGAAAAATCACTCAAGCTAATCTTCACACACCTGTGCGCGTCAGCAGATGACACATCTTTAAGATCTGCGCATCTTACAGGTCAGTTTTAATTTCGAAATTTTCGCTCAGAAACGGCACGTGCG
The DNA here is from genome assembly GCA_014899125.1 of Orchestia grillus. Lineage (NCBI taxonomy): Eukaryota > Metazoa > Arthropoda > Malacostraca > Amphipoda > Talitridae > Orchestia > Orchestia grillus. Next base: position 28,576 of record VOMN01081966.1, on the reverse strand, counting down.
AGCAGGGTGTTGAGCGCAGTACGGACAATTGTAACGCTACTACACATATTGACACGAATAATTACGATACTAAAATATGGCAAAATATTGAACTAATTCGTAAAAAGTATGATGACTTTCTTATAATAAAAATGATGTTGGTAATGATAGAAAAAATGATGGATCTCATTTTAAGAAAATATGAATTATTGTGATGATGGTTTATGATTCGATGAACAGTAATGTCCTACGACATTTGCTCAAACGTCGATGATGGATCGTGATGAGGCAGAGCATTCATGTATCAACTGAAGCATCCCCTTCCCAGTCAATTGATACGAGTAACAACTGAAATACAATATCTTTCGTAGTTTTTCTCAAGCTCTGGTTACGATATACAGGAACAACGCGAACGGCTTCCTGACTTGAACCAATGGTGAAGGTGTTAAATTTATCAGATTTATTGCCCCAAACGAGCTGTAAATGACACACTGTTACACGACACCTCTGTAGCGAACTTTTGTCTACGTAGAGTACGTGTGTTTCATAGCGCCAATGATAGCGAACATGTCTTCTTGCCAGGAGGCCCCCGGCTAGTCACCCCTGGGCGCAGTACTTCCCAGGGGAAGCGAAATTTAAACACGCTATACCTAAAACGGTGACACGTTAGTGTGACGTGTGACGTCGTGCCCGAACAGTGTAATAAAAAGGGATCCAAGGTACATGGCTGAGGCGTCGCGTGTTCAGGGCACCTTGTTCCTACCGCTGAACTTTGAGTCCAATTATTATTGTAAATTTCTCTCTAGCACGCCCTACTAATTTCCACAGCGAGTTACCGAGTCCACAAACTTGGCCTTACCGTTGGTCGTGTGTGAGAATAAAATGGTGTTCCGGTATGTCAATAGAAACGTGAGTGCACTTTAAAGTAAACCTAGTAGAACGCGCTATTTTACAGAGCGTGTATTTGTTTCAAATGTTTGTTTGTTTGTTTTTGTTTCAAAAAGTGTATTTGTTTCAAAAAGTTTAAATGAAATTGATTTGTTACTTGCTACAGCGTTAGTTACTTTTTAAATGCGCTGTGTGCGTTTTAAGTACTTCAGAAGTAGGTTATTATGAAATATTAAGTAATACCATTTCAAATCGCTTTCCTTTCGGCGCCGAATTATAAATTGTTTAATTCAATGTTTCGAAACATTTGCATAAAAATGTGTGGGTACATTTGAAAAATATACACTTTTTAAAAGCTCAATTACTTTTCAAAAAATTACTTGTACACCTTTGTTATCCTGGAACATCGACGTAGATGCGGCGGAGTACTGGTATACAGGGAGAAAACTATATGTAAATTTGGACGGTTTTAAATACTAATTTTCCTATTTTCCAGCTAGTACCTGCGAAAGTATATGTCAAATTTGACTTCAAAATGAAGCCCTACTCCAGAAGATGTCGAAATATCCTCACGCGTTCGATAGCCAATTAGAAGGAAAGAAGCTCTTTGATAATGAATCATTTGAAGAGATGTGGGAGAGTTGTCCTCTTCTTCACGAATGAGAAAAATTCACGGTTGATGAAGTCGCAAATCGCAGAAACTCAAGAACAGTTGCTTTGGACCCACCAGAAGCTCCTCTTGTCATTGAGAGTAAAATTCCAGAGTCTATTACGGTGTTTACAGGCGTTGCAAGTGGGGGTAAAATCATGTCTCCTCATTTTATCAATGATAGACTCAAAATCAACACTGCTGAATGTAAGATTTTTTTTAGATAGTCATGCTACTCTGGATTAAGAAAAAAATACGATCCAAATCTAGTTATGTTCGTTCTAGACTCAGCACCTGCTCACGCTGCCATAACCGCCCAGAACCTCTTCAATGAAACAATGCTCCTGTTTGAACTTAAAAATGTTTGCTGTTTGGCTCGTAAGATATGAATCCTTGAGATTATTGATTATGGGGTGAAGTTGAGAAAATGTCGAGTGATCAACCTTACAACACTTTTCCTTCCTTGAAGTCGGCCATCAAGCGAGGATTTCGATCACTTTATAAGCAGGACGACGCAATGAATGCCTGTCGCTCCTTTAGAAGCGTATCCTGCAGGTCACTGACGCTGAGAGATCACATGCGCAGCTTGTGCCAAGCTTTCGTGCATGATAGATTTTTTTCAACCATTAACTCAAAAATGTATCGGTCACTACAAAATTATGAAAGTTGTTTCCATACAAGGTTTTAAATGTTACGGTAGAGTTTCACAGCAATCGGCCCGATATTAAGGGATATTTTTAAATTCATTTTAGTTACGCTTAATTTTTACTCTGAAACAATTTTGTACATCGAGATGAAAAACCTACAAGTATAGAATTTTCAAAATTTTAACCTTTGCTAAGGATACTGAAATAAGGTATCAACATTACAAACATTTTGATACCAATCTTTTTTAACACAATTTACGGGAAACATGTTAATGATTAGTGTGCTCTCCACGTGCTCCAACAATACCCAGGAGACGTCTGCACATGGGTTTCGTCAAATTTTCAATTTCATTTGCAGTAATACTTTTAGCACAAGTTTCAAGCTAACCCAACAGATGATCCTCTGTAAAAATTGACGTCCCGACTGGTAAAGACGTTGCTGAAGCAGTGACCACAGGTTCTCAACAAGATTCAGGCCAGAAGAATACTAGTATACTGGCCGTTTCACCAGTCGGTCATCTTTAAACGCGAGAGTCATCAAATATTCTGCTGTAGCTCTTGCATTCTGTGATGCGGCATTGTCATGCATAAAAACAAGCTTCTTTTTGTTGGCAGGAGACCTCCTCCGGAACCACGGAACAACCATCTGTTTCAGGAAGTCAACATAAACAGCTGGAGTCAGTTTTACATCTTCAGGGATTTTAAAAGGACCTACGAATTCATTGCCAACAATTCATGTCCGTATCATAACGCCTCCTCTTAGTTGACGAAAACGACGTAGGGGCGGGAAGCTCTCATCTCATCAGAGAAAAAGACGTGTTTAACATTGAATTTATGTATGTCGGTTTCATTTACGTCTAGAATCCTTGTATCAGCTTCAGGGGGGTCTTATACCGGGCATAATGGGTCTTGCCATACTTCTCATCACTCGATTTGAGTCGTTTTCGGTACATGGCCTACTCCAATATTGTTAAAGACATTCTTGCTTGTTGAGTAAACGTTCTTCCGTATTTCCTGTTTCACTCTAGACAAATCCCGTCTAGCCAGAATCCAACGTAAGGCCTTATTCCTTTCGACCTTGGGTTCAGGACTTCTGATATACTTCTTCAAAGTACGGACATCCCTGCCCAAAGTAGCAACTATATCTCTCACGCATTCACCATAAGTTAATTTAAACTGAGCCTTCTTCTTATATATGGTCATTAGGGCGCCTACTGCGACTCATTTTAACTGAAAACTTGAAAGGTACAGAAGCTTGGCACGCTTCTCCAACAATGGGGTTGCTCTAGTTTGTTTACCACTGCGCATAACTGATTCAAAAGTTACACATTCTTGTGTGCCCATATCAGTATTCCCAACATTTTTGCCGAACGAGTTGTACAAAACTGAGTAATTTAATTTTTACACAAAAAAAAGGCTCATACACAAAAATTTGGCGCTGACTGTAGAATGCATTAATTTTAAATCTATAAACTAACAAATTTAATTGAAAATATTTTCATGTTTTATTCCCCCACGCACAAAAGATTTTAGTTTTTAGTTCTATTGGTCCCGATTTACTGTTTTCACCCTGAAGTGCAAAAATGTGACTATTAAAACAAAATTTCGTTACCCAAAGTTGCTCCACACGCGAAAAGAAACGTAAAAGTTGCATCGAAAATAAATGCTAGAGAATCTTTAAAAAAGAATCGGGAGAAGATCAGCGTAATAGATGAAATAAAAGTTCTGGAAAAATCTGATTCATTTATATATTTTTGCAACCTTCGCTCACATAATTCATTTCATTATGCACGAAATGCAGCCTTATTTTTTAATCAGTGAAAATGTGTTTCTTTATCATGTTGTTTTCCTATTTAATAAAAACATAAATAATAATATCTGTGCAGATACTCAGTCTTTAATAACGCAATTAAAATTTACTTTAATATTTTGTTACCATGCTATAGATATACTCATAAATTAGAAATTAAAAGCCTGATTCCCAGCAATTAATTTACCAAGAATATAATAAATTCTTATCCAACTGAGAGTACGTCACAGAGCCGGTGGAAAATTAAAAGTACTTGAATTTATTAGATATTCTTACGTATAAACTACAAAATTATAGACAAGTACAGCATCACTACGTACGGTAGCTTGCAAAGCTGAGCACGGTCAGACGAGGCTCTTGTCTAGGCATACAATACATGGAACACATGCACGTTTTAAGTCGTATTGTTGGATGAATAATGGCGAAATACATTGTTTAGTTGAAGCATTCCGTTAGTACTGTTACAAAAACTGTGTGCGGGAAGTAATATGAGAGGAAAATGTAGAACTTTTAAATTTTATATAGAACTAGACAACACGTGACCCGTTGGGTCAATTTAAATTTATTAAAATCAAAGCGTATCCAGAAATATATATCCTACGCAGTTAAGTCGGTATCCACAATACAGGATTAAACGATGGGTATAAATTTCGAATATCTCAGATCCGACAGACAAACGTGTGCACGGTTTCAAGCAAGCAAGCAAGCAAGCAAGACGACCAGAGTTTTAGTATTATACGTATAGATAGATAGATAGATTATAAAATTGTGTATAATTCTTTTAATATTCTTGGAAAATCACCAAAAACTCATTAAATTTTTCTCTATGCACCAATATATATTCAAGTTAAATTAGAGTAGCTAAATGTAATCCATGAAAAAAACAGGAATTAGTTAACGTGAAAAATAATGCGTTCGGAACATTTTGGACAGCACTGTATTTTCAAAGGTTATATCGCTCATGCAACTCATTCAGAGGGAATTGCATCATGCAACTCATTCAGAGGGAATTGTATCATGGAACTCATTCAGTGGGAATTGCATCATGCAACTCATTCAGTGGGAACTGCATTGTCAAGAACCGCGTGTCTGGGGCACGCTTGCACTGCTGAGCTGTGCTCTGCAGGAACCAGCTGACTCACTAATTCCTGTGATCTGCCTCTCGTGATGACTAACTCGACATGCCGCCCTAGCTTCGTCTTCATGCCATGGGTTCCCGAAAAGATTGAAATCCATAGTCAGAGAAAAGAAGAAAAAGAAAAAAACCTTATTCGAAATAAGGTCAAATGCAACGCAGTAAGGTTTTAACGCCCCGTAACTCATAATAAAGCAGCTGGATAAAGTTAACAATGCGGGTTTAATTCTTCTTTTCCCTAGGCTAGTAGTAGACGTGACTGCATAAAAATCAGCTGATGCACTCGTTCGAGAGTCGAGCAAGGGCCAGACTGATTCCTGTTATTTTCGTAATTTTCAGGATACTTTTGCAAATACATTTATTTTTGCAAAACATTTGTTTTATTTTAATCTTCATGCCTCACAAGACCTTACGATCGCATGCAAGATTTTTTGGAGAGCTTTTCAAGGAAAATAGTTTATTGACAGAACGGCTTTTCTAAGGAGAGTTCACAGTTATATTCATGCTCAGGGGAGTTAGGGGTTTAAAAGATATGTTTTTAAGAATGACTGAGATATAGCAAAATTACTTCGATTGTTTCTAATTGCGTGATATGGAACATGTGTCACGCAATCGTTTAACTCAAATAGTGTGAGCTGCAAGCGAATGAAAATTGTTTAATATTCCCTAGAGACCCACGTATTAGTTCTCGATACCGCGCTGCTGTCGCAGAACAATGCGCTGTCTCTCAACCACACCGATCTTCATGGCGTATCAAAGTGGGAAAAAAATATCATATTGACATATCAAAACGACAACCTCATCAAAAACGTTTTCACAATTTTAAATGAACGGCTTGATCAAAAATTGCAAGCACTTTCAGGGTTGTCTTGCATCATAGTTTCAGGACGAGCATACAGGGCGCAAGAGATAACTTGAACAAAAGAGGGGGTCGAGCTGCCTCGCTATCATGGCACGCGCATCAGCAAGGAGCAACTCGACACTTGTTTACCTCGCTCATTTTCTGCCAGGCTTGTGGACATGGCGACCGATGTTCTCAGTTTCACTTTTGTTTTAGCGGGAAAAACAGAATTTTGACGAGGTTGACTTTAGGTGGTCGGTATCAGAAGAATTGCCATGAAAGTTTGAAGAGTTTCAAATAACGAATTCGTGTACTGGTATCTAGTATCTTCAGGAATGATTTTCTTATTTTCGGTACAGATGGTGATCTAAAGTATGAAATTATATATTAAAATAGTATTGCATGTTCCGTATCAAGAAAAATTTCCGTAGAATCAAACTACAGAATCTATATTTCAACAAAGACGGTGTTGTTAACGTATGTCAGACATAGAGAAAGTTAATCAATCTTACAATTTATCAGCGTGGAGCAACATGTACGGGAGCGATATAGAACCGACGCATGACAAAGACAAATAAATCTACATCCAGAGACAGATTTTAAAAATTCAGTACCAGAGACGTGAATTGGAACAACGAATGCCACGAAATTCTTAGGAGTTGCGTTCAACTTGGAAGACGTTACGTAATGAGAGCATCATCAAATCGCTTCCGTTTTTTTACATTGTTATAATGTAATCAACAATGGCTGGAGGAATGCCAATATTAAGTTTTTTATAGAGTTTTTATAGTTTTTTATAGAGTTTTATAGGGCTTGTCTTGTCCAGTGTGTAAATTTGAAGTTTGATCGAAATAAAATCAGTTTCGGGTATTAAAAGTTAATGTCTAATTAGTTATAAATTTAAAAAATAGTTTTTAATTTGTCTATATTTAATATTCATTGATAGATCTTGATGCACCTTTTTTGTATCAGTGATCCCTGCATTCTTTCCATTATCTTTCCTCAGCAAACAAGACTGGACAATTGATGAACGTGTACAACCAGTAAACTAGAATTTTCAGCGTCTGTATGCGAAACAAAGAAAAAATATGCATGCAACAAATAGTTAGTAATGGCACCTTGACAGCGAAAACAATTAAATTGAAAAAGCTATGCGCTCAAAGTCATTCAGAAATTTACTGTGGTTTAATTCGGAATACGATCAAGAAAAAGCATTCTAAAATTAGACACAATAGGAAGAATGCTGGCCTCTTAATTTATACCGGACTAGAATACTCTCATTAGCTTGATTCCTACTTCTGAACTCCAGATTATTTCCTGCAGAGCTGACTAACATTATAAAATATGACGTCAAATACTGCATCTGTAAAAGAGAATTCAGGAGCGTGCAAAGGAAGAGTTTTGCACCACTGTTGAACGCGCAGTGTCCTAATTTTTCTGTACAAGACAGAGGCGTTCGTACACTCAAACTCGGTTCAGAATGAGTGAAGCCTCGACTGTGCCTGTGACTAGAAAATTTATTTGTTCTGAAGTTCGACTGGATTTTACAAAATTATTTAAAAGCTGATGAATGTTTTAAAATGAGAACTCGAGTTTGCTTATATTCTCGAGGTTTTGTTAAAATCTCTAAAGCTGATGGATCCATAACATATCTTATGGATCTTGTCGGTGTTGTAAGTAGAGCAAGAATCAGCAAAGCCAAACCTGCTGCGTGGGCTCATTGGAAGTGACTGCTTCCAAAGATCAGTTATATGTTCACTCGTGAACTAGTATTTCGATTACAAAACTATGAATGCCAAACGTCATTGGTACCAAATCAAATACATATGAGGGAAAAATATTGCAATCTTTTTCCCATGTTCCAAGGCAGGTTTTTCACCGCTATCCTGTAAGATCAATTCCGTGAGTTCTAAAGATTACGCCTTGTAAACCTGAAACAAATTATCATTTACCAATTTACTAATTCTATGTAACGCATGCACAATCGTATGCTATGCATACAATGTAACAGCTGTTAAAAATAACATGTACAGAACTGATCCGAACGAACAAGTTCATTTACGAAGGGGAAGCCTGTCGGCAAGATGCTCGTGCGATAGGAAAACCAATATGCAATATACAAAGCGCACACCATTCTGCTTCCTTGCTGCGCTGGCTGGCCAACCGTTGTCCCGCGTCCTGATTACAACATGGGCAAAACAAAGAATTTTTCCGGTCGTTAGTGCATTGCGCTGTTGTTGATGAGGTGTTTCTTGTTCGAGGTACTACACAGTGTATCGGAGTCGTAAAAATGGACGTGAATAATTTTTTTGCGATAGATATAGTTTGAACATTTCTACAATTATTCGAGAAAGTGATGCAGTTCGAATATTATTTTTAACCACATAGGAATAGTATAAAATGGTTTTATTGGTATAATATATTTTGCACCCAAGCCACTACTTGGCGCTTACAAACTCGGTAGTACTCGTACTCAAGTGTATTTAATACTATTAAGTGTAAGCGAATATACTTAAGTGCATTAAGCACTGGTATATGTATATAAATTAATTTTTTTATAATGTATCATTTATCAGATTCCGTTCGTATAACATATATGAACTAATACACATCGGGTCTTAATTTCTAGTAAACGACAATGTTTCGTAATGAGAATGTTTCAACATCATTATAATATGATTTACCTGAAAATATACACAGTCAAAGCGCGATATGAGTTAATTGTACCACTTTCGACGTCAAGTTGAAAATTTTACGAAATACAGAAAATAATGTTCAAGTAATGATGCTATATGTACAAAGATGATAATATTCAAAGCATGAGTCACAACACAAGCAGCAGAGGCAGGTTTTTCAGTGGTGCTATAGTTACCAACGATGGTACAACTACACCCAAAATAAATATCCATGCATTATTCTTGAATAATGCATGGATATTTATTTTGCATGCATTATTCTTGCATTATTCTTGAATGTATTCGAATAAATCCATCAGTAGACTACTTTTCTTAGAAATGCTTCACCAAAAGTTTGTAATGCGTTCTGGAATAAAATGTAAAATGAGAGTTTTAGAAAGAATGTCTTTCAAAGAAATAATATACAAGAATCGCAAATAAACCACGTTCATATTTATTCGCGCTACATATCTTGATAGCCTCTTCAAAGTACCTATAGTGTAACAAAGCAATGTTATTGGATTGATATGTTAATTGAATTGAATAATGCAGATATTCCACGTTATTCTAGAATATTCAACGTAGTTTACTTAACCTTAGCATTCGTGAAATACCCTATTTTAGCTACAGCCACATTTCAGAAAACATGGTTAAGACAAAGAAAGTCAGTAGGAAGTTAAGGTGGAAAATTGTAGATTGATCAAAGTATAATTGTTCAAAGTATTATTCAGAAGTACAAAAAAAGTTTGATACTATCTTGAGCATTACAGGACGAGAAAGGAAAGAGAAGCTCTCACCCAAATCTGCGAGACAAGAGCAGGACGCGTATAAAACCCGCTGATCGCAGGCAAGGTGTCGTCCAGTCTTGAAATGAAAGGAAGCGAGATTTGGAGACCAAATAAGAGAATTAAATAAGGAAGAATTAAAATGATGCTGGTCCAGGATAACACCTATTCATATGGCTAAGCACTTTAAAGTCAGATTATCTATTTTTATGGCTACGTACCTGAAAGCCAGATTATATATTCTTATGGCTAGGCACTTTAAAGCCAGATTAGCTATTACAGAGAATATATTGACAAATAGGCTAGCTTCCAGTCATCAATTCTTTGATCAGATGAGACTAAGATGGAACTTTTCGGTCACAGAGACGTTTTTTCTATTTGGAGAACAGGTGAAAAGTTCAAACAGAAAAACATTGTTCCAACTGTGAAAACTGGTTGTGGCAGTCGTATATTTTGGGAATGTTTCTCAGCCAATGGAGCTGGAAGCATTGTGAAGGTTGAGGAATCACGAGCGAGACCAATTTGTCAAAATTCTTGGTGAAAATTTGAAACAGTGTACTAAAGCTTTCGCTACGGGACCCGATAAAGTCTTTCCACAAGATAATGACCCAAGCATATCGAAAAATCTGTTAAGAAATGGTTCGAAGACAATGGCCAAGCCAAAGCCCAGGGCTCAATCCGATCGAAAATTTGCGGGGTCTATTAACAAAACTATCAATGCCAGGAAACCCAAGAATCTTGAACAATTGGAGCAAAGGGCAAAAAATGAGTAGTCCAAGATTTCTGTTGAGGTCAACAGGCACCTTGTGGTGAACCACAGACGTCTAGTGACAGTCACTAAAAATGAAGGCCTTGAAACGTGTTATTGAGATGCGTACGAATTAGTATGAACATGGTTCATCTGCTTCTATTATTCATTGTTTCTTTAAAATAATTTTTCTCAAAAATTCATATTCTTTGTTTTATCGCAGAATACCCTTGAAACCTTTTGTTTAAGCATTGCTAAGAAAAGTTGCCTATTGAATGATAAATTCACACATATTCAAGAATAATACAAGTGTAAGAATAATTTAGGTCGTCGCTGTACGTAATAGTCGCACAGGAACGGTTGCTTGGAAAACGCTCATTTCACAGCGCAGTAAAAGCAATTACAAAATTTTTAACGTGTTTTATCACCGTAACTGGTCCTGTGTTAAGCAATCTGGAGTAATAATGGTTGGGAATTAGTATTTTTACAAGGATTCTTCTTTCTTTTATCGTGAAGATATATACCCGTTCAGGCTGTCTCCTTATAGAGCCCTAGATCAATGCTAGTTAACAACCGCTCTATCTTTTTATTTACTTCTTGTAACTAGCTTGATTTTCTTCTTATGGCACAAATATTTGATGGGATGTTCGGTACTTGCTCTAGTTGATGCCGCTCTATACAGGGGACGACTGTAGAGCGGTTATTTGCGGGAAACGACCTTGCGTTCTATGTGAGGACGACTGCATTAAAAAGCGAAGGCACTAACTTTTAATTCGCGCTGTTTAACCCTGGTACGCGAATGTGATAACGCAATCGATTTAACACTGCGATAACGATTGTGGAAGTCGTGAGAGCTCTGCCTTCGCTCTGTATGAAAAAATTCGTTGAGTACAAACTAATCGTTTCACTTCTATTAGGGTAATATATTAGACATTCACTACAATATTTTGTGAGCCCATGTTGAAACAATAATAAAAATCAGTTCATTGGAGGTGTGACAGATACCAGGTTTGTCAGCGGTCAAAGTGACTGACATTCCCAAAATGAAAAAAAATTCCTCAAAGAGGAAAGTTTTTATTTCTGTTCTTGTAAACTTTGAAGGAAGAATGGCGGAGAAAAATCAGCTCAATTATAAGATTTTAACATAAGTGAGAAGGAATCTTATGGAACGATGGAGACACTGACGAAATCAACTTAAACAGCAGGAAGTGTTAATAGATCATGGCTGACATTCTTCGCTCTAGTTGTGACATTTGTGCTCCTTTTCCGACCGCAATTGCGGGGTATTTTCGTCGTTTTAACATAGCTTACGTGCATATATAAAAATTTACAGAAATGTACGGGAATTCGACCATGACGATAAACAGATCCACCCGTTCTGTCCGTGAGTACTGTAGTGTTGGGCAAGAATTATTGGACATGAAGTGGGACTTAATTCTTAGACAAACAACATAGCCATTGATCCTTTCGAGTCCGGTAGCTGAATATTGACATTTGTGTCAAACATTGTGCTGAATCCGCCTCTCACGTGAGGTACAAATGAAGTGTTGGATTACCCCTGTGCGGGGAGGTTAGTTACTGTAATGTTTTGATGAAGGAATGGTTACTGCAGATGTAATCCTGAACTCAGAGGGCTGGTGTCATGCAGAAATTACCATGGTTAGCGGAGACACAGTCGCGGCTGAATTTGCTTTTATCCATTCATGCCTGAATTTACCTTGCGTTAAAAACTAACCAATTCGTTGTTTGGAGTTTCCTTGTTTGGTTGAAATTTTTGCAAACGAAAACATGACTACGTAATCTGCAACAGGTGACTTACCCGTCATATTCATCATCAGACGTTGAAAAGTAAATTTGAGCTCATTAAAATACATTAAAAATAGCGACCCCAAAATTGGTAAAAAATTGTTCCCGGGTATTAATGGGATATGGAGTGCAAAATCTGTAATAAAATGCGAAAATTGATGCTTCAGCTGTGCAGTACTTTGTTCTTGGTCTTACGAGGAAAGTCAGAGCCTATGTCTCCGCGCTAACAACAGAGTGCCCTTAAGAAATATTTTTCTTCAGGATACTACACTACTGCTGCAGCTTTCAAAAAAAAAACACTGCGTTTTACGTTATTGGAGAATGCAAACGCACGGTAGGAATTCAAAAAAATTGAGTCAGGCAGTGGTTGAGCTCTTCAAGCGCGCTCTATGCGTGCACATCGACTGTCGAAACGACCCTGGACTTAGGCTTAGAATGGAAATTAAAAACAGGGTTTTTATTACGCAATAAAGCATGTTAAGGGAAAAATAGGAAGCAAAGCATATTAAAATTAAATTATTTAATTAAAACAGGGTTCTTGTTACGCAATAAAGCATGTTATTGAAAGATAGGAAGTAAAGCATATGATGCGCGCCATAAGAAAATTAATTTTCCTCCGTGTTTTATGGAGGTCTTCTGAAGTAGCGTAACACTTTATTTCCATTGTGAATTTGCATTTTTGTACAGAAAAATCAGTATTGGTAATTGAGCAGGACGTCAAGGACGAACGAAGGCGCGTCCGTCAAGGATTCTGAAAGCGAAAAATCCAAGGAAGCTCTGAAAATATCGTAAATGAATGCACACGTGGACACAACAAAACAGATAATAATAAGGACAGAAAGGACTGTTGGTTGCATGCTATCCATAGTCAAGTCACATCTCTAAAGATGACCACCCAACGCTACCTTTGTAAAGCTCAAGCTTAAAAAACCAACCTAATTCTTGCACTGCAGCGCAAGGGAAGCCTTCAGGCAGATCGGGAGACACGGCTTCGCTAAGGCTATCTCCCTCGAAGGCTCACGACACTGCAATAGTTTTTGGAAGGATCACTCCTCCATTGCTGGGCTACCGCAATGGCCGAGGTCTTCCGGGGCGAACCGTTGTGACGCAAACCGTTGCTAGAGCTCTCCCGGAGCAGACTGGGCTCAAGCAGAGGAGGTGCTGCCTTCAGCATCGATCAGTAGAGGCCTGGCCGAGCCGCTGCTCTTGCTAGCTCCTCTCTCGTCTCTTCACGGGGCCGAGCTGTTGCTCCTACTGTTCATATCTCACGCTCCTGTCTACGAAAAGTGCTTCTCATGGATGGTTCTAACATACAGTCATGCGTGCTAAATAATATGAGCTGCTACATTGATCATGTTGAACTGTACTCATCAATGTCGACTAACCGGGGTGTTCCTTTTCTGGGGTGATGGTTCCCTTCATCAGTTGGAAACTTTTTAAGGATGGCATTGATAATTTGCACTAATGCATAACATTGCTCGAGAGTTTTGAAATGCATTTTCACTCGCCGGACTCCCCCTAACGAACTGTTAAAAAAATACAAAACTTGTCCCTCATTCTCGACTGAAAGGTAGACCCAAGCTCCAGAAGATCATAGCGCCTCACTTTATGTTTGTGGCCTGCATGAAGCTTTGGAGAGGCCATCATCATTGTTTGTTTGCCCCAAAAATTATAGCGCGTGAATAGCTAATTTTATTCTCCATTTACAAGCGTTTTCAGTTCCATAACCTAGAGATGCCTTTTTTGAGATGAATTTTTACATTATTGCTGTGAACGAAGGGGCATCGGAAGTTGAACTGCTGCTACTCACACACTCGTGTTTCTTCACGCAGCCGTCGGGCAGACATTTTAAATCTTTTCCACATCGTAATTTGATCTAATAATTCTTTAAAGACGAGGAATGTATTATCCGCTCACGCTTGGGACATTTGAGACATAAAATTTTTCGTTTGATTTGGCTGAAGTAAAGATGCAGTTTTAACTGATCTTATCATTTTCCCCCTTTGTGGCCTCTTCTACACCCGGAGAAATCTCGACACCTGTGCATCAATCTTCACTCATCCAATCAGTGTTGCAGCGACAGGTGGCGTGAGAGATCGTGTGTGGCAATGTAACCCCGCCTGGAATGCATGCTTCGAGTGTATTCTCCAAAATAAAATATTCTTTCAACTCAATTGATGTGTGAATTTGTTCAGCGTAGCATTGCCTTCTTTAAGTGCATAACCATTGTTATGATACAGTGTAGAACCTGCAATGACAAGTTTTGTTTTGTTAAATAGCACATTGGACCGAAGTTTTGAAATATACTTTAGTTTTCTTTTCCGTTTTGTAGATATAATGGGTTTGAAAGAATTTTATAGTTTTACACGAAATACCGTAGGCTGATGCTTGGTGTGCCACAGGTCGCCTACTCGTACGTGGCACACTGTCACTGGACTCACAAAAGTGTGTCTTAATTCATCTATGACTCAAATGCGAGTCGGCTTTGAAGCAACGAATGACACACGAGTTGTCGAAATTAAATAACACGACTGTGCATGTCCTAGGCGTTGGGATTGGTGAGAAGGAATGCGGATGGAATGTAGTCGACCTTCAGACTTCCGGTGCAGTAGGAGCTATATTACGTCTCTTTATCTTATTTTTTTGCTACCCTCACTTGAGCAGGACGTTGTTTGCTCAGACTGCTACGACCATGATACATGAGCTTTTGATAATCGAGTATTAATGTCCGATTTCTCATAAGTTAAAAAACTACCACCGAATGTTTTCAATTATTGAAGGAAGTATTTGGTGATAATACCATGTCACGCACTTGTATTTTTTAATAGCGCAATTATTTTTGAAAATTTAGAAAGAGGCGGAAAACGATGACCATTCCTGTCGACCTGTGACATCAAGCATTCAGAAAATGAATGAAATTGAGTGGAAAGGTCGACGCTTGAGTATTCTGATGATGGAAGACATGACGAACATTGACCGAGTGAAAATATGAAAAATTTTGCATGAAGCCCTGATTGTTATACTGGCACATCAGGCTGTCAGCCTACAGCCCTGCAGTAGCAGACCAATGCTTCAGTGCCTCGTAATAAAGCGACCAAGATACCGAGTTGTTGAAGTTATTCGGGTATTTAGGATTAGAAAATAACGAAAGCTTGGCAAAACAGCAAAAAGGAGAACCGGGAAAACATTTACTCTGACATCGAGAAGTGATGCACAGCAGAGCCTGAATTAATAGAAACGGCCATCACATGTGACGAAATATGAATTTTTTAAATCTGCCCAGTAACAAAACTTCAACTTTCGCACTGGAGAACTGCTACTTGAGCGGGAGCAAAACACTAGAATGAAGAATTAGTCGAAAATGAAAGTCATGCTCATTGTTTTCTTCGATTTTTAGGGTGCCATGATGATTGAGTGTGTCCACATCCAGAGGGTCCAAGGATAAACCAGAAATACTGCATTGAAGTCCTGACCAAAGTGACAGAATGGGCGAGGAGAGAAGTTCATCTCTGCGGAACAATGCACTGAATGCAGAATGCTGCAAAAAGGACAATGCGCAAGAGCGCTACACACTTTCTGTGAGGCAGTTCAAAGCGCAGAAGATTAATGTGCTAAAAATAACTGTGCTATATCCACCGTATTGACTAGATCTTGCTTTATACCCCTCTACTTCTACCTATTTCTAAAAGTGATGTGTTCTATAAAGGGAGCACGATTTCAGTTGGTAGGAGAGGTCGGGATGAAAACTCCATACGTGCTGAAGAGGACGACACATCGCAGAGCTGCAGCACTGCTTCAGATAATGGAACCCACGTACGCAGCGGTGTGTAGATTATTTTGGTGGGGATTAAATTTTTTAACTAAGCATGTTTTTTCAGACGAGTCCCGTCATTTAATTGCCACACTTCGTACATAAGTAAGTCGAAAATGTTTCGCATTTTCCCTGTGTGTTTGCTAACCTACCAACAGAAACGTTTTGATACAACGGCGCGAAACCCCAAAATTCCTACAAACGCATAAAGTTTCATTCAAATTGAACGATTCACAAATTGAACGATTTGAAAACATTTCACTTATTCTTCACTCTCATTGTTTTATTTGAATGTTTATTTACCTTCTATTACATATTCTTCATTTTCAGCCTCCGAATCACTTTGCATTCTTGCCCAATAAAAAATTTATATACGTATAGTCGATAGAATTCATTCAGAAGAAAATTATTTTCCGAATTCTTTTTGTACTATACTAATTAGCCACGATGTTCTCATCGAGGCTACACTCGGTTCGTAGTGAGTTACATCTTGTCAAATTCTTTTGATCGTTGTACGTACCCTTTTTTTTAGTCCGAAAAAATAAAAGCGAAATAATTTTTAAATTAATATTAAATCAAACACTTAGTGCATTTCCTTTCAAGTTTCGGGCTTTGATGGAAGGTATTTTTATTAGTGTGAAGGAATTATCATCAAAGCATACCTGCTGTGAAATATACTGGTATAAAATAAATAATAATAGTAATCTCAATTTACAGATTTACTTGAATGACTCTTCCAGTCCCGTTTGATATTGATCTCTCACTACGAACGGATTTATTTTGATTGCTAAGTAATAATTAAGTTCAGGACATTAGAGCGGAAGGACATTAGCATTTCAGGAAGCTCTATCACAACTAACACATTGCGTAGCGATGGAATTAAACCTCAATTGAAAGGAGTTCGTCAACTACTGTATTTGACGTTTTCAAAATTTATCACGAGGCATTACTTTGCGATGCAGTTAAACGCACTCAGAAAAATGCAGTGAGTAACTTTCCATTGGGCTGGGTATCGTGAGGGGAAATTTGGTTGAGCACCGGAAATGTAACAATTTTCTACTCGTGCAAATTTGTGCCGTATCAAAAATTTGTGAGTCTAAACGGCATAAATATAAGAATATCTGTAAGGTAAGTACGATTAAACGAACGGTAACTTAATAATACTTTGCTAGAATAAGCGACTCAAAATGTCTCAAACTAATAAATTAACCATCTGATTTCTTTAGTACTCATTGTTGGTGCCGATGTGCATCACTTCCACGAGTTTTAGGATATAATTATTTGATGCTGACCACAGAGTTTATTCATAAGACACATTGTTCATAACGAATGACGGCATACGAGTTACACTGGATCTACACTGACATCTGTGTTGGCACAAAATCATACCCAACGTCGCAGTGACAGCAACAGCCGATGACATCGAACATTGTCGCTAAATATCTAAACAAACGTCCCTGGCTTCACTTGAGAATAGTTTCAAATTATTGACATGAAAAAGTTCGTAAATTGTCGCTTACATGAAACATCAAGCTATCAGGGAAAGAAAGGGAAACTTCATTAAACATTGCTGAAAATGGGTCATTAATGTCCAAGCAACGAAGGCATAACTACAAGGTGAAAGTAGTTAAGGGTAGAGTATTCGCTATAGACTGGGGAATCTCTGAACAGACCAACAGATCGACGCTTTGAGAAATGGCAGAAACAGATATAGAAACAATTACTAAATTCTAACACTAATTGCCAACCTCAACGAGTTAACTATAGGGTAACTAGCACCTGCTCTGAAAGAATGCCTTACATTCCCGGTAAGCTAAGTTCCCCTAGGCTCGTTGAAGGTAAGCCCTTTCAGTACATCGGTCAAGAAAATCAAGTACACAGTAGGCAACTTGAATGCATGTATGTAAACTTAATTTAATGATTGTCTCAACACCAGTAAGAAATTACGTTCTCTGATTACTGAGAACAGGAGAGCAAGTGATCCACTGTTCGAGGACAACTAAAAGCATGTTTATTCTTTAACGTAGTTAAAAAGAAGAACTTACTTACTTCTTACACCAATGTTACACACTGCAGCATAATCATTTGACACTGGTGAATTTTGACCGCATTTGATGCGTAGAACTTGTATCGAGAATAGGGCGCAACCTCACGCACACAGCTCCTCACGTCATAAACGGTCTGGAAAACACACTGCATCAAAACTAAGCGTGCACAGAATGCCAGCTAATCAAAGCAACACGAGGAGGCCCAGTGCCTCTCTGCGAAAGCCATGACTGCGAAATTGCATGCGAGAAAGACACGTCACTTGCGTTTGTTGTTGTTCCTCGTGCTTTTTGATCCAGTGTTTGTGTGTTCGTGTGCCACACTTCTTTATTTATTATTGCTTCTAAGTTTGTGCGTTCGTTTAAAATCAGGAGCTATAAATGCTAATTTTTCCTTACCGCTATTATTAAATTACTACCGTTTGTGATTAGGAATAAGATTCTCAGGCAGCGAGAAAAATGTTATGGTAGCATAGCATTACTTATAATAACAGGTATTTCGAATCTAACTTTTAATCTCCGCGGACAAAAAATTAGTCACCTGTTGTTTTCCGAGCTCGAATTATTTATTACGTTCATCAATCGGTTTTCAACGCTGTGACCGAAATTTATGTTGAAATCAAGTACTGAACCGATATCAGTCTTCATTCAGATCTATCAAGGTATAGACTTGTTTCTTAGTTGCTCATCAACGATGGGACGAAAGCGAGACATTTCAACGTAAAAAAGGCTATTGCATTTGGTCGGGCTAAGAGATATTTAGTGGAGGAAGTTGCAGAATTCGGTGCTATTTCATGCCGCATTGTTATGCGGGCCTACCAAAAATGAAAACAATCCGGCACATACAGGAGCCCAAGGCAATATTGTAGTCGGGAGAAAATTCTCACCGATAGGGACCGCTGCCGTGGGTCTTAAATTGTTGACCTGAATCGCTCTGCATCAAGGATTATCAATAACAAATTCCAGTGTTGAGGGATGAAAGAAGTTCAAATTTTTACCATTTAACTAAACAACAAATAACGAAAAGATCAGTATGCAGTAAACACTGGCGGAAAGTACGGGAGGCAAGACTTTGTATCAGAAAAATCGACGCCCAAAGTCGGTGAGCCCTGACCGTTACCCCGGCGGCCCATCAGGCTGTCAGCCTACAGCCCTGCAGTAGATGACCAATGTAAAATTGCGTTTTTAACGATTTAGTGGTAGGTAGGGCTTTAAAAAAATGTTTCACTGCCTCGTAATCAAGTGAAGATGATATCGAGTTGCTGAAGTTATTCAGGTTGTTATGTTATTCGAGTAATTACGTTATTCAGATGACTAAGTTATTCAGATAATTACGAGAGATTTCTTTGACACTTTGAAGTGGATTTTACTCAATCCTTACTTCCACTTATTCATTTACAAAACTGCATGACCGTCCTTTTACCCTTTTTAACTTTAATGCTCTCATCACTATTAAAGAATTTCTTTAACAACATTCGTACTGAGCGATGATCGCTTGTGCACCCCTCACCCATACTGTGTTCACAGTACGTGGATATAAGTACCTACACAACTTTATTTTTGATTTATTTTGAAAATTTCTACTTTCTGGTTTGCAGCAAAGAGACAAGTAATTTAGGGAATACAGGGTGTTGGGGAAAAAGAGGTACAAAATTTCACATCTGCCAGAAAGTGGCGAACTAAGTACTTTTACCTCTGAAACTTTGCGAAAAAAATTGGTTTCTGGGGTATTAGCAGTTTCGTGTTTGAAAGGGGAAAATTTGAAAATAAATTGCCCACAAATAATCTTACATAGATGCACATCAATTTTTGGGGTCACATGAAAAGCCTTGTTTATTCAACAGCTGTGGAATACGAGGAAGATCTCGTGGTAAGAATAGCGGTGACTTCCACCAATAGTTCTGAAGTGCCAGGTCTTTTCCACAATATCCGGCAGGCCTTAAGTCGAAGATACGAAGATATCACAAGTGCATTGGTGTGAGTGGCGGAAACTTTGTACAATTTCTGTGAAGGAAATGTATAAACAAATTATTTTTATGTAATTTGTTTTACAAATTTCCTCCTTTCAAACATTAAACAGTCAAAATCTCAAAAACCAATTTTTCCGTCAGAAATTATAGGGTGGCCCAAGAATGACTATATTTGACACATTTATTATGAAAAAACTATAAGCGATACAAATTTCTCGTAAATTGTAAATAAAAGAAGAATGCTTTAAGTTCTTACTTAAAATTTTTCTTCAAGTATCTTTGGCTATTATTCAGGCACAAACGAACTCTTCGCTGTGTATTTTACATCCTACTTCTCAAAATATTTCGTGAAATGTTGCGAATTTCTTAAATTATATTTTGTTTTAGTTTCCGAAAAGTATTTAGAATACTTACAAAAATTTTATTCTTTAAATATTTCCGATGATAAAAATGAGGAAAAGATAAATCCGGCGATAGAGGGGGTCCAAGAACTGATATCAAAGAGTGAAATTCTTTATTGCGGAATGACTTTGGCCTTCCAGTCTGACCTTTGTCTGTAGCAGATCCCGTACGTCTGAATTTTGCCGCTAAAACAAGAATACAGGGCTTAGATGGACACTTGTTAAATCTTCTCATGAAACTCCTTGCTCCTTCTTATGATTCAGTATTTTAAAAATAGCATTCCACAATGGCTGCTCTCTCTTCCACTGCATATTTAGTCAGTTTTGGGGGTTTCTAAAGTGCGTTACTATTTGAATCCATAAATTTCATTATGGTTAGCTTCTATCAAAACTTTTCAGTATTCTTCTTTCAATCTCCATTAACTAAAAATTGTATCTTCTATAGTTTTTGCATAATATATGTTTAAATGGTAAAGTGACTTTTGGGTCACCCCTAGAAGACATTTAAAATCCAACGTTGTACTGAATTGTACTCCGTTCTAACAAAGTTCCTTTCTTTCTTTCTTTCCTTCTTTCTGTGGAGCCAACACCGTGCGAAATATCTACCGGTAAGTTGAAGAAATACGAGTATCCAAGAAAGAGAAGACTTTTGTGACTTCATAGTATCAAACATCAAAACCGAACTTTCAGCTACAGCTCACCAGATCGAATGTCGACAGCACAATGACACAGCATGACACATTGTCACCAGCGTTCGAACGTCATTGACGACTGTCCGATATTTCCGAGCCGTAGAAGACATCATTCAGTCGAATAAAGGCCCTATGAAACCTATGAGTGTTTTGATACATCAAGTGTCGGCCATTTGTTTCACTCCACCAATTCTATTAGTTACGAATTTTTTATCGATCGGTTGGCTATGATTCTGTAGACTACAGTGCTTTGTAATTCGACGCATTTTAAGTCTACCATCGAGATACGTTAGGTACATCTTTCACTATTCTACTGTAGCTCCTACATGATGAGAAAGTTGCAAGAGCTGAACGTGTAGATTATACTGTAGAACGATCAAGAACGATTATGAGTGTAGAACGATTCTTACACTCATAATCTGTATCTTTCACTTGCGATATGCTCTTTGTGTTAGATTAATTGGCCTCTGATGGCCATCATGGTATAAGTTAATTTCCATCAATTCTGATGATGGGAGTGATTTCAAGGATGTTATTAACAATAGCAGTCACAAATAGTACTAAGACCTGAATAATTATAACGTAGAAGTACCTCCAAGTGAGATTTTATACGATTATTAGACCACCCTTAACCCGCTTGGTCACTATTAGAAGGTCCCGTTTAAAGTCCTCATGATTCTTCTTCATTTCCTAACAAACGACCAAAGCAAACAAAGAATCATTCACTTTTGTCTTAATGAACCGGAATCATAAAGCAGTGGAAAAAACTTTTATTTAATTACTCAGAGATGAGGTTTGTATTCCTGCCCAATGTTATTACGGAAAAGCGTGCACGATTTAAAAAAAACAAGAAAAATGATCAGAATTTTAGTATTGTACAGAATAGCACTTTACTCTCGAGGCCTCCGATGACAGTAGGTTGTGACACAGTCGTACTAGCTACAGCCGGAGGATGTCATTGTACCTCAGTTGAAGTCATTGTAGCGTACGAGAGAGACGTGTCTTAATGTACGTTTAACGCACGTTCTTAATGCCTTAATGTGAAGAAAATGGACTTTTAAATTCTCAAGAATGGTTGCGTATTTGTCCTATAATGGACATTAATGCGACACAGTTTCATGCACTTGTGGTTGTGCTGTAATGCCCCGAGAAAAATGTGGGGGATACTTGCTAGATGTTTGAAATTTTCTTCGACAGACTTCCAGTATACTGAACTAAAAATGTTGTGCTTTCTTTTGAATTACTGACGAACCATTTGATGGTGTCAAATCTTTCGGTAAAAAATCCTTTTATTATAGGAGAAATGAGGCTTATGGATCACTTACTCGATTTAAAAAGAAAACTGTGAACAAATGAACAGTATAAGTTGCCATTACGACTGAAAATAATAGTGTAACATCATTTAGAGTCTCTTACACTGAAAAATATTAATTTTAGAAAAATATGAGCGAACGATTCAAATTGGAAACATCTACTTATAAGGAGAAAAATGTAAGGCAGAATTTTATTTGTTTTCAACGCCATTATTTAAAAATAACAAACTGCTGCCCATAAAGGAAAATTTGATCATTTAAATAGAGGAATACTAACTGAAAAATTCGCTACTAATGTATTGCGTCGGAAAGAAAATAATGATGTAATTTTCTAAAACCTTTATTTAATTCAAAAAGTCACATAATGGTGACACGGAATGACTTTACTCATTTTAAATTAAAATTTTCAAACATTCAACTAGTTTTTCAATGCGTACGCTCAAAAAAAAAAAAACGCTGGATTTTGAAGAGAAGAACAGATCGAGGTTACTTTTCAGTTGTTCCTAATTTTCTTGACGTGGTTCGATTTCGGTCTAACTACTTTCATTTTCGTTGAGTATTGTTATAAATAGCCTATATTCCTTTCACAGTGATAATTCTTTCCAAAGATGCATCTTGACGGTTCCTTGAAAGCAGAGATATGCAGGCAGCCTTTCTTCGGTTTCGTTGCGCATCATTCACACCATGGAAAACAGACCAGTTTTCCAGGTTTTGAAAATTTCCTCGCTTATGACGGCTTGAAATTATTGTGGTATGAGTTGTACTGAATGGTTGAGATTGGCAACGTCTTAGAGGCTCTTCATCAAGATCCATTTCTTGAGGGTTAGGCCCCTCAAATTGATCGAATCTTACTTATCAGTATTTTTAAAGAGTGATTGAGACATTAAGACACAAATCCAATTCAAAATAATAAATTACGAAACTCTAATGAGGAAAAATTGATTGAATGAAAAACGACATTACCTTCTTTCAAACCTGAAATATACTTTGATTTAAATGAAACACGAGAGTAGACACCGTAGACTTTAGCATTTTGTAGGCGATGCTTTATTAACGAAAGATCCATATTTTTGCTGTACGATTCGTCTGTAGGACCTGCCCATTCCTTCTGTCTGAAATTATCATCAATCTTTCGTAAATAATTTGTAGCACAATCGAGTTTGATGATACATAACGCAGGGTGTCGTAGAACAGTGTTACCACATTATGATTGATCACTAAGTATTGCCAGTACTCAATTGCCTGTACAAAATAGTCTGCCTGAGAGAACGACTTCTTTTTTGAACTCTGTAAGCAGATAAAATGATACAGGAGCAGCTACTTCTCCTCCTAAGAGACAAGGGAAGGACTAACCCGATACCAGAGGCCAAGGTCTGTATCTGTCACATAAACCGTTGAACAAAAACGCGTATAGTAACATACTGAGCTGCAGCATTGAAGGTTTGAGTTCATATCCTAAAAAATACTTCTACACGTTCGCAAACCCGAAATACTTCTACACCCTTGTAAGGAAAAAAGCAATGACCAAGTCATTGATCGGTCCGTTTCGTAAAAAGGACGACATAATCAGTGAACCAAACGCGAAATGTGAAGTTCTGGAAGGACAGTATGAACCTGTTTGTAATATGCCCGCAGACCAAGATCTAGATGCCCTACTGAGAGAGCTTCTTCAAGGCCAAGAGCCTGTTCTCATGAGCGATGTACTTTTCACGGAAGCAGACCTAGTAAACTACATTGGAGAACTCTTCGACATCTGCAGCGGGACCCGATGGGATCCCAGCTATTTAACTGAGAAACTGCAAGGAGCAGCTCAAGACACTTTTGGCTATACTATGGAGGCTTTCAATGGAGACTGGAGCTATCCCAGACCTGCCCAAACTCGGTGTAGTTACCCCATTACATAAAGGTGGGGAGAAACACGTTTCAAAAAATTATAGGCAAGTAGCCTCAACTTTGCCCGTCATAAAATTTTTTGAGAAAGTAATTGTGAAGAAAATAGTGCGGATCTTTGAAAACACTGGTCTCTTAAACGAACACCAGCAAAGGTAGGTCATGTTTCTCGCAGCTACACGAACACCAAAGGATGATGACTGAAGTATTATGGAACGGAAACGCTGTGGATGTTGTACACATAGATTTCGCAACAGCCTTCGACAAGATAAACCATGGAATCCTTCTCGGGAAGCTCAGAACTCCAAACATCAGAGGGGAGCTCTGAGGAAGATCTACTGTTCCCTAACGAAGCGCAGACGCGTAGTTGATGTAGACTGGCACCTCTCGTCTTAATCTCTGGTCGTTAGTGGTGTGCCGCAGGGATCAGTGTTGGGACCATTACTGTTCCGTGCGCATAACTCAGACATAGACCCCTTCTTACAACATTCCCACTCATCTTCTTTTGCTGACGACACGAGCAAAATCTACTTATGGGTACAGTCAAACACCATGAAATTCAGCGAAGACAAGCTTGAACTGATGAGATATGGAAAGCACCCAGACGACATGTTCTCATCAGAACGGAAGGGGACATGGTTGTAGAGAAAAAAGCTCCCTTAGAGACTTTGATGTCGTCGTTGAGAACAATGGTCGATTCCAAGAAAACATTGACCTTAGAGTCAAAAAGTGCCCCCGCCAAACTGGTTTAATCTTGAAAGTTGTCAGGACACAAAAATGAAAAACGATGCTAGCGTTTTTCAAGGCGCAGTTCCTACTCTTGGCCGAGTACTGTCGCCGATTACGCACTCGAGGCACCAGAGAAAATATCGTAAAGCTGGAAAGTATACAACGAAGTTTCACTGCAAAGATTCGGGAGGTTCAGGATCTGAATTACATGGAGCTCCTGAAATTTCTCGAACTGTGTTCTAGACAGCGAAGAAGGGAAAGATACCGAATAATTTACACGTAGAAAAAATTCGAGGAATAGTCCAGAACTTCAAAAATGAGAACATAATGTTGAGCACAAAACAATACACTCAGTTCGGCAAGGTGTGGTGTGTTGTGCCAACGTTCATTGGAAGGGCGGTCTGCAGCGTTCGAAATAGACATGAGCAGTTATTCTCCCTAATGGGACCCAGACTCTTCAACTCTGCCAAAAGACCTGAGAGAGTTCGATGACTTTTTGGACGTCTCCAAGACGAATCTAGATAACTTTCTTCAAATTATCCCTGATAGGCCTCCCCTGCTCAACTATCATCAAACGGCAGAGGGAAATGGCCTCATTCAACATCTCGCTAATATGATAGCACACAATATGCACACAAAACGGCGGCACTTTAGTGTGGCCAGGGCATGAAAGCCTGAACGTTTCCAAAGTAAGGTATCCAAGGTGTTCAAAGTATGTATGTATTGGAAATCTTACACTGGAATATAGTATTTAGCACCGAAAAACTAAGAGAAAATGTGGGCGGGAATGTTATTTGCCATTAACACTGAAAAAGTTGTTGATATTTTTACACCTAATGGATGGTTAAACTGTGGTGCTAATTTTCTCCAACACTAACTGTAGTGCGCATACAAATATAGATATTCGAGAAGAATCTTGACTGTAGTTTGATTCAACTTGACTACACAGGCTTGACTATACTATGACACAGACTTCACTATACAGGCAAAGACAGGAATTTCATAGTATCATTCTGCGACAATGTTATACAGCATCTAAGGGCCAGTAACTGTGCATAATGTAAAGACTGGAATTTCATAGTATCATTCTGTCGAAATACTATACAGTATTTGCGTGTCATTTATAATACATAAAAAAAGAAGACACATAGCATGATGAATCAAGTTCATTATTCCTAAAACTAACCAAAGGGTAAAATTTTCTGCATGAATTCCGCAAATTTCGAAAACATTAAATTGACATACGAAACACTCTCACCGACAACATACACAATAAGTCAGTTCGCAGGGATTATTTCACGAAGATGCGAAAATAATTGTTGAGTCACGTAATTTTTTGTAGCGTCCTGGGACACATACGTGCCACAGACATCTTCAACAAGCCCACTAGGAAATGTTTGTCTCAAAACCCCATTGCGATAGAAGAAACCTGACATTTATACGCGCAACAGCCATTATACAATCATTTCTTTAAATCAAAACCATTCGTATATGTATACTGAAACAAAAATTTATTTTTAGACACTTGAGTTCATTTCGCAAGTGCCAATTCGGAATGGTTAGAGCACACAGCACATTTTTATTACGGTAGAAAATATAATAGAATTCCTGAGATAACAGCTCCTTTAAGTATTTTCCGTTGGCTTGGTACGCAGCTTAAAGATAAATATAGAATCAAGGCAATAACCTTCAATATATTGTAATAAAACTCATAAAAAATATTGTTAAGTGCATAAAAACTCATATAGTATAAAACTAAACGTTCTGGTGTAAGTATTACCTTCAGTGAATCTGTAAAACATAAAACAATGAATTATATAAACATTTATATTTCAACATGACAAATTTGCTAGGTAACAGGAATAAAGGTGAACTTACAGACATGCATCATACGTTGATAATGTGTAAGAGATGGGCACTAATGCAATCATTTTACTGGGCTTAGTTTTGAGAATGTAAATACATTCTAGAATTCTCAGATGCTGCTTATTGTTAGTCCAATCCAAAATTGTTAAATCCTGTCGAGTTGCTACAAAAGGTCCTTACCAAAGCGCATAGGAATGTGGTTCCAACATGATGGTGCTTGGCACACCTCTCGATTGTTGTTAGGCAGTTCTTGGATGATTGGCATCCAAATCACTGGATTGGCCCTGTCGGACCCATCTTCTGGCCATCAAGGTCTCCTGACGTGACGCTTCTAGATTTCTACTTCTGGAGACACCAATTCCGTCCGAAGAACGGCTTGAATATCGATAAGAACTGCAGGAAATAGCCTCATCAGCAGGATTATTGACGCCTCTGCAAGGATTCCTTAAATTCCTGGTGTCTTCGTACGAGTTCGGCAATCATTGCAGCGGCGCATCCAAGCATGCATCGCAGCAGACGGACGAAATTTTGGACACCTACAGTACTGTGAATACCTAATCTACCTTCAAACTCCGTATTGTTCGTTCATAATAATAAACTTGTTCTGACTTTCATTTCGTATTTTTCAACTGACACGCTTTACCTTGCAAGTCTCCGGAACTTTTTAACCAAGCATTTTCAGACAAGTCGCCACTGAGAAAAACGTGTTCATTTCACTAAAATTAACCTAATGTTAAAGTTCGTTTAAAGAATTTTAAAACACCCTGTATATATGAATACAAGTTACAGAGAACTCCCTTAATATGCGCTCAAATAAGTAAAGAAGAAAAGAAACATTATACAGAAGATTGAAAGGTGCTACCAAGAAATTTTCATAGGTATCTAAGGTAAGAAGAATTCCTGAGAAATAAACCAAAGATTTGACCCTGCCAAAATTTGTAACTAATGATTTCTCCTGTACTTGGGAGGCCGGTGCACTTTGAGAGGCCTGTACACACGCAGAATTTGGGTCAAGGCTGCTAGACGCTTGGTGCCGGACCAGCGACCGAAATGCTGCCAACGTTTGTGCGTGCGTCCGTGCATCACGTTATGGAAATTTAGTTTGATCTGTTGATTCTGAGGGTGACTATGGCGGGAGGGGAAGAGGGGAAAAAGAGGATGGGAGGGTGGGGGATGACAGAGTGGGAGGGGAGAATGGAGGGGAGGATATGGGAGAGAGACTTGGGGAACCGTGGTGGAGAGAGCACGGATAGTTTGGTAGACTCCACTGGAGAGATGTATTAGAAACTGTTAGTAGTAAGGACTGAGGCAAGGATAAAAAGAAAGTATGGCAAAAAACATAGAGCGAGTGTGAGGGAAAAATGGCAGGGGAAGGTGAAATGATGACGGGGGGGGGGACGAGCTAGATGGTCTTGCGCTGAGTGTGAGGGAGGATGTGAAGGAGCGAGTTTGATGATCACATCGTGTTTCAGAAATTAATGCTAATGGGGAGCTAGAGTGAAAATATATGAAATTGAAACTGCACGAAAAGCATCAAGAGAATCAGTGAAGCATGAATGACTGCACAAGAAGCAACAAGAAAAGATATAAGGAAACAAAGATTGAAAGCTACACAAAACTCTCGATCTCAGCGTGTCATTTTACAGCATTTACTGGCGTACAAACAAAGAAACGAACAAACAAAAACGAGCGGACAAACCAACAGATAAACTTCTGCACAAATTGTTTATTACAGGGAAGTTTTCCTGCACTCTGAAAAACTAGCAATGTAATGCTCGTAATTTGCTGAAATAATATTTTTGTACCAAACTGACAGTCAATAAATTATGTGATCTTAACATATTTTCTTTTCTTATAACGCGAAGTGCGAAGTTATCGTAGCAATGCTTGTTGACG
>VOMN01081964.1:0-15058 GCA_014899125.1 Orchestia grillus | reverse complement strand
ACATAGGTGCTTGGCAGCCACATAGGTGCTTGGCAGACACATAGGTGCTGCTGCAGAGTTTCCCAGCGAAATCTGCCGCAGCTATTGGGTACTGTTGCACAATTTACCTGGCAAACGAGCTGTAGTTACCATGCACTGCTTCGAAATTCACCAGGCGGAGCTTTCCCTAAAAGATTCCGAAGTGTCGATAGGAGGTCGGATATTATATTTTAAATGATTAATTTGAGCTATATCTGCTCCACTCTCAGTTACTGGACCCCTCAGGGGGCATAAGATAGGCTGTTATGAAAAGGGTTACGCCAGTTAGGTCTGTACTAGGCTATGGGGACTGGCGTCCTCAGTGGCGCGTTGTTAGTTTACCTCAGATATGGATAGCGGGGACCTTTGCGACTTCTATTTTTCGTGCCGACTTTCCTTTTTTTTACATGTCTTCTTTGCTGATTATTCTTTATCTATTCTTCTTCTTCTTCTTCAATTTTAACTTGCTGTTTCTATGCGCTGAGAATTCAGTGCATAGATTTTACGTTTTCAGAAGACTTTACTAAATTATCTCTTCTTTTCGCTCTCTTGAGATCATATCCCATGTAGATAGGGAGTTTGAACTAACTAAAACCTAATCTAATTCCGCATTAAAAAGGAAATAAACTCAAATGAGTGCGATCGCTATTATATTGCCTTAGTGTCTTTTGCGGCCGGTAAAGTCTAATATAGCACTAACGATAATGGTTCCGTTACTGGATGGTATGCCCTGGTATTTTATCATCATTTTTGTGTGCGTGTACCTGATTTTTTCGTTACTGTACAGGGAGGAAGAGGCGCGGCAGCACAAAGCCAAGCAGGTGGCCAAAGTGCGCCGCTACACCATGATCGGCCTCGCCACCCTGGGGGGAGGGGCTGTGTTGGGGCTCACAGGGGGCCTCGCCGCTCCATTCATTGGGGCAGGGCTCGGCAGCTTGCTGGGGGCAGGTCAGGATCCTTAGTTTGGCGCAGCGGCAGTGGGGGCGTCCTCTTTCCACTGGAGGCTGCCAAAATAGGAGACATCACGAAAGAAAAATGCCAGTTTAGGCCTGAATGGCGTCTGTCATGTTTGCTGGTGTATGTACACTTTTAAATTACTGTTTGTTTGGGTAAATTTATTTACATTACGTTCGTATCTCCGGGCTTCAAGTCATCTTTGACCGGGCTTGACTTCTTCTTTTAGCAAGTAACATGTCACGAATGATGGATAGAAAGTTACTACCACCAAGCTACAGAAATACAAGGCGCCTTGAATAAACTAGTGTTTGAATTGCAACACTCAGTCTTCGAACGTTTCAGGTGTTTGAAAGAATAGCCAATGACGAAGTAAGAAGCGTTAATCAGGGCTTTTGTTGAGACTAGTGTGAAAAACATCCCTGTATGCAGCTGCTTGTACGCACACCTTTGACTCAATATGATTTGATGAGTTTTCAATTTATTCTGATGCAGTCCTCAAATGCTTGATCTAGTTACCTCATGTTTATACATTGTTTCAGACCTGATACGTAACATATACACTCATCATTCCTGAGGAAGCTTGCACATCTAAATTTTTCAAGGGGAGAAACAGAACTTTATCTCACAGTTCTACTTGGGTCACACTCTAAGGTAAGCTTAACTCCTGACGTACAAAGCATTACCTGATACAATAGCCAACTGTATGGGTCATTTTTGTTTATTCCTTTCTGACTGGTGACGTATTTGCAGGGACGATCACGGCGTTCTCGTCAACGGCAGGAGTGGCGGTCGTAGGGTCGCTGTTTGGAGCAGCTGGCGCCGGACTCACAGGGTTCAAGATGAAAAAAAGAGTTGGAGAGGTGGAGGAATTTGAGTTTGAAGACCTGACGACGGGCAACTCTCTTCACATCACCATTGCAATTTCAGGCTGGCTGAGTAAAGACGTGCCTAATTTCACCGAGCCCTGGGCCACTCTCTACCACTCGAGGGAGCAGTACGCGCTGAGGTACGAGTCCATGTATTTGATGGAGCTGGGCCACACGTTGGACTACCTACTACAGTTCGCCTTCTCCATGGCCGTGCAGGAGTCACTCAAGTACACCGTCCTTGCGGGCATCATCAGTGCGGTGATGTGGCCCGCGTCACTCGTGACCCTTGCGTCCGTCATCGACAACCCTTGGGGCGTGTGTTGCAGGCGGTCTGCCCAGGTGGGCCGCCAGCTGGCTACCGTGCTGTTGCAGCGTGAGCATGGACGTCGTCCTGTCACCCTGATGGGGTATTCACTGGGCGCTAGGGTCATCTATTACTGCCTTGTCGAACTGGCGCAGCGCAAGAATAACGCGGGCATCATCCAAGATGTTATCCTGCTAGGAGCGCCCGTTTCCGCAAGCCCTGACCAGTGGAAGGAATTCGGCGTGGTGGTGTCGGGCCGCATCATCAACGGGTACTGCCAGAAGGACTGGCTGCTTCACTTCTTGTACAGGACCTCGTCTGCCAAGCTCCACATCGCTGGACTCGAGCCTGTCAAGTGGGTCGACCGCCGTATGTTCAATTTCGATCTCTCCGACATCGTCTCCGGCCACATGGACTACGCAAACAAACTTGGTCTCATCCTGCGCACGCTTGGTGTGCGCACGCGGGACCCTTCGCGCTCTGACTTCTCCGTGACAAAAAGCGCGTCGTTCTCTCCTAAAGCTGCCGTCGCTGCCAAAGTGAGTTGCATGCCTCAATTTGTAGCAAAGCCCATTAGCTCCTATGAACTAAGGCATTTAACCCTAGAGTTAAAAATAATGGTAATTCTATTTTAGTACGCAACCTAGAGTCTGATGTTCGTAAGATTTTCATTATATCCTCTCAGTTGGCTCCCTACTTTAACTTAATTTCTCCGTATGGGATAGAATTCCTTCGTGCATGGTATTACTGTCGTGTAGAAATCTTGCTCATTTATACTCTAGTTGAAAGTTCCGTTTTATTTACCCTCATTTTTGTCTTTGTGCATGTCCTGATTCATCCCTGATTGTGGGACACTTTATAGCTATTTGTACGTTCAAATTTTTTTGTGTTTGATCGGGACAAAATCCCGCATTCGATGCTCTAAGTTGTTTTACGAACAAATTCCAGCGAAATCGTGGTTGTTCTTGGTGCATTTCACTGCCATTTTTTAACTCTTTCCTATCACAACCCATGGTACGTTTTCTGACGGCGCTTCAGTCAGAGGGGCGAAGTCCTGCGGCGAGAGCCAGAGCTGTCAAGGTGAGGTGTGAGGCGCGTGGTCTATGTTCTGTACATATGTAATCTGGCGTGTCCTGTCTTCAGGTACGTAAAGGTGAAATTTTGCTTAACTCATTACCCCCTAGTGTTTCGTAAAAAAGATGTTGTTCGTAAGATGCGTTGTGTTTCTATACTTGAGACAACTATCTGCATTCTGTTTGCTTTGAACTACGCTAATGTACCTAAACTTTGCAAGAGCATTAACCTATTTAAAATTTGTGGTATAATATGAGAAATTTTGTATGTCTTGTCTCCTAAAATTCCGATGCCTAATCCTGAATTACAAATAGTAAAGCTTTCTTAATTAAAATATTACTTTCGTGGGAATCGACTCGCATATATCACGGTACATCTGTATGACAAACACATGTGTATCGTTTTTTTCAGCATCTCTCATTATAGAATTACGACAAAGTTACTTCTTACTACCTTTAGGAATAAAAGTACGTGCATTTATACTACGTATATGTAATTCGTGCAATTGCTTATTTCAACTGGATTTATCGCAAAACGTTCTTATAAATCCTGAGACTTTTATTCTTCGGTTTTCGTTTCCTAATTAATTTTCTTTTTGGCCAAACAAGAAATGCATTGCAGTGTATGTGGACTCGTACTAATTGGATTCTACCTCAAACAGCCCCTGAGACGGTGTACCTCGGAGCCCGTTCTATCACTCTCCCAGGGGTTTCAAAAGTCCCAGGACCTGGGGAACAGGACAGCTCCTCTGGTGCGCAGCTCCTCCAGCGCTGCATCCAGCACCTCCACGCCCTAGTGGCAGTGGGCCCGGGAGGATCTTGTGCTCTGCCTGCATTTCACGGCGAAGGGCGGCCAATCGTCTGTACGACGCGAGTCCTTGATCTCTACTCAGACTGCGCAGTCTCCTGCGGACTTTTTTTGGAGGAAGTTGTCATGCGGTTGCGGTGCACGAAGAACACTGCATCTATTACTTGTGCAGTGCTGATGCCCATTCAATACTTTGAGAGAACTTGTCTTAAAGGGCTTTCAGCATGGTGTTAAATAACAACACTTCAGGGTTCTTGGAAGAAATTTGAACTTCCTGAGTACTCAGGGATTTTTGCATATGAAAAGTATGGAATGCGGTGTTCGATTTGTAAGTATCTCGTATTCTGTACTACTCTACTTGTCTTGCTGGTTTTGACTAGCGAGTTGCTTAACTTGTAGCAACATTTTCTCCATCTTATAAATAACAGGCCTTCTTGAGATGCAAGTATGCATCAGCAGAAATTAAATTTACGGCATCGAATCTTTCGTTCATAAAAGCTCTTTGTCTTGAAGGCGACTTGGTCCCATTCCATTTTTGAATTGGAAATACTCGTTCTTAGTGAGTAATTTGTCCAGCACAAATGAAGTAGGATGTAACGTAAGATGTAATTAGTAATGTAAAAACTTCAAACTTGGAATGTTCACATGAGTGGCATACGTTTACCGCTGGTTGTTCTTCAGGTTGTAATTTGATGACATCAACGAGGTGTGGTAACGCTGACAAAAATTCTGGTTCAAAAATTTTTTTTTATCGCAGTAGCTTTCACATCGGGCCGTACTGGGAACGAGTAGCTTATAGGCAGTAGCTTATAGCTTGTAATTTGTACAACGTATTTGCGAGGGGTTCTTTGCTTATTTTTTAACCATGGAACTGTTATTACTGACCGCTTAAAAGCTGAAAAATGTTCAACTGTAGCTGCGAAGTCAAAAATGCTTCGAATGAACCCACGCTAGATGGAAATGACGAATACTTGAGAAATAATGCACCTCGAACTACGTGCCAAACTTACATATCATCTAGTATTGGTGAGGTCTGAGCTACTGCCCTAATCTGCTACATCGTTCTGTCCTTCCCAATTTGGGGACGGGCTGCTCATCGACGTATCCTGCTCCATCCAACCTTTGCACTCGTCTGATGACGAGCACAATTCGCGATCATCGTTGGGGCAAGTAGTATAATGGTTTCCGTTTTCGTCACCATTCTTGGGGATTTAGAAGCTATTCACCAATAAATCGAGGTTTCTTTTCGATGGCTGATGACATTTGGCTAGCTATAAGCTGGCTTTTCTTTCCTTTTTAGACTTCTTCTTTTTCATGAGGCACACCGGCGTCCCGTGAATGTGTCTCTTCACGTGTGTCGTCTGTATTTTAGCATTTTAGCCCTTTATATCATTCTTATTTCTCGTAAGACTCTTTCTACATTTCTAACAAACAACTGCCGACTCGACAGTATTGCTCGTAGAACGTTGTGGGCTGAATGCTATTGCAGTAATGTATTCGCTGCAAGATTTTCATTCACTTGTTTGTATTCTTGATCGCCGAGTTTGCAGATGCCTTTACTTGCATCGTTGTCGCATCTAAAAGTATTTTCATTTGAACAGTTTGAATTTTGTGGTATAAGAATAAGTTTCGCATTCACTTTTTGACCATCGTCACATGAACATATCGGAGTCTTACCCTTGAAGTCGATTTTCCATTGACGGAAACACTGTCAAGTCAACGAACATTATCGTTCTTTGGCATTTTATTATCTTGCCTGAATCCAGTCACCTAAAAAGCTTTGAATTTGCACATGTTAATAGGGAGCATTACTGCAAACTAGGCTCCTGATTTGTAAGTATCGTTTCTTGCTCAGCTTTCATTTCTTGTCAATCTAGTTATAATTTATTCTCCGTTCACCATAGCTTATCTTCAAACTAACTTGAATTCTTGAACTTTTGAAATGAATTATCATATCAGAAAGAACAGATGAATATCATTCATCATATCATGCAGTATTGCTAAAGCTTGGCGAGTTCTCTATTAGAACGCCAGACACGTACGCCCCTCTGTGCATTGTTCGTAAGTCCTCACACATCACTCGCTCTACACAATGTTCCATTATGGTTGTGGACGTTCCCGTTCCCGTCGTCCTTTCTAGTTTTAGGTACGCGTATGCTATTCAAAATTTGTTAAGATTATGCCACGTTCAGGTAGAATTACTTTGAGCTTTTCGTGCATGCTTCTAAGTTTAATAAGTTACTGCCGTCCGTCACGACCTTCCCTTCATTCTCTTTCTTGATAAAGAGCATTTCCATGGATGTTCTGTGAGTTATAACACCTGGTTTCCATGGATGTTCTGTGAGTTATAACACCTAATTTCCATGGATGTTCTGTGAGTTACCACATCTGTAAATCGCTTTCTGTTGCTGTTAGTTGTAGGTTGTGTCTAAAGCATTTTATGTGCTCTCTTTTTTGCTTAAATTATCCAGATCAAGAATATTTCTCAGGATGGCATCAAAAGTTTAGAATATAATGATGCATTTTTGAAACTCACGAGCTCTTCAAAATGATTGTTATATGTATGTATTGCTATCGAGACTATGTACATTTGCTTACGAAGTGAGAACTAGAGTATGTTAGTTTCTTATTAATAATTTGTTTTAAAAACAATATGAAAAACTAAAATATAAACGTTACGAAACGAATTTTATCATTCTGTTTTGTTATACATTTTGTGGATGGAGTTTGTCTAGGAATATCTTGGCTTTGACGGCGCTCTGTCAACATTTCAACACCTAACTTTGCCTCAGCCAACAAAGTTCGTGCTGTCTGCGTGCTTTTAAGAGCGATAAAGGTGCGTGGTATGAAAGATAGGAAAAAGAGAAATCATTTGTTCTGAAATCGGTAACATACAAAGCATGGAACCAGTCAGGTTTACAGTGAGTTAGACTAAAAGCTTAAAAATAAGTGTGGACGTTGGGACTTTCATAGTTGTGATCTTAATTTACTGGCCTGTCTTTCAGCGAGAAGTGATTAGTAAGTTAAGCTAAACGTTAGCTAAAACATTGTGTAATTCTTTGTGCATATCACATACAAGTATGAAATTACAGTAAGAAGATAGGCTACGAAATGGGGAAAAAAGAGTTAAACTTCTTAAGAAAGATATAGAGTGAAACATCGAAAACTTAAATATGAGTCGTTTACATCAAGGCTTCTGTGGATTTGTATTCTCTAATGCTTACAAAACCAAGCAGATATACTTCAGGTGTGTTATTACCTGACGCCAGAGATATTGCACATAACTTGCCTACCTCAAAGCTTCCTGCATACTTTATTTATCGGTGGCCGAGGGATGGCCTCCATTATCTGTAATTTGCATGCTGATGAAAAAGGTTAGCAGGTGCGAGTACAATGACACAAATTGCTGTTTGAATTGTTGGAATTGTTTGCATCAGGTTCTTCTTCAAAAATTTGTGAAGTTTTTTTAGCTAAAATTACGTTAATAAAGGAAAAACATTTTCCCTTCGTTTGCCTCAGTGTTTTTCTACAGAGTTCTTCATAATTTCTCATACGCCTGATGTATCTTCTGCAGCAAACTGTACATTTCATTACCGTCTTCATATCTCCTCTGTTGATAAGATAATGGCGCGGCTCATTTCTGTTGGCCATATCTGATTGAAGTAATCAATAGGAAAAATGTGCATCCTTTATGATATTCGTCTTTTTGACAACTTTCTCTTCCTGTGCAGATTGCTCTTATTACGACTATGCTGATGCAGATTAGCCAGCACGATTAGTTTTATTCTTATATTTTTATTTTTATTCAGTGCTTGAATATAATTACATTCACGGAAGAGAATCTCTACACAAGTCCCATATCAAAAAACGTGGTAACGAAAATAGGGTGACGAGGAGCTTGGTAACTAATTAATTCTAAGTAGTTTGGCTGAGATCGCCATCAAGACTAGGAAGATATAGTGGTACATATTCGGAAGTCATTGTTTTTTTATGAAGTCGACGATTAGCAAGTTTAAGGCGTCGAGTATTTGTTTTTGTAAAATAAATGTAGAAGTTTAGTGAGCAGAGCGGCATGATACATGAAGTCGTATCCCAGTTTGCTCAGTGAGTAGACAGTAAAGTTTCTAAGTTTTCAGTTCCACCGTGTGAAAAAATTCCGGTGTATTTAGGAAATATATTCGAAAGGAAGTAGTATGACGTTGCTTTCAGTTTGAGTAAAGTTTCATCAGCTGTGATAGTTTTCTTAGTGTAAAGCTTCTTTTTAAGCATAAGTGTATCAATTAGCAATCTTGGATGCGACGTGCATCACAAGCCAAATTTTTTTGTTACTTTTAGCTTCATGAACCAGATCGCTGTTCGGTCGTTTCTTCTCCCCCTGAGTATTGAGCTCACCAGATTTTATCTTGATGCATTAACTGCAATTTTCAATTTTTGTGAAATGGTGCTTTTGCTGTTCCTAGCTTAACTCCTTCGATAGAGGTATAGCCCATGGGCCTCCGTGAGACGCTTCGGCTCGCTTGTAAGAGCCCTCTGTCCTTCCTTCCAGCGGGCTCGAAACTTGCACACATCGTGTCTCTGTGAGCCGACTTGATAGGCCTTCCCGTGAGACCCTCGGTCTGCACTCGCCCCCTCAGATGGTATATCGTCCAATCCGTAGCCTTGGCTTTCGCTTAGTTATACCCTGTATGAAGTCATTCTATAGAAATGATATATATTTGTAACTAGAGCGCACATTTACTACAAACGTTATTTTTAGATAAATACAATTTGCACCTCTATGCTTGGTCGTTGATTTTCCTCTTCTTATTGAATGAGAGTTGGCGAGTTGGACCTGCTTGAAACTAGTCGCTCAGCTCGCGCTCCAGCGAGGTATGCCACCTGAAATCCCATCTGGGACTTAATATTCTTAATATATTCTCATTAGCAGTTGCTGTGTGTGTTATTTAAGCTCGGGAGGTGAAGTACTGGCCCGTGAAGGTGAAAAATTGCAATTTTATGGAAGATGGTAAAATTTGTTTCTTCCGTGAGCTAAAGCAGAAGCTGAATCTGGTGTGAACCTATGTGTAAATTAAGAAAAAATCTTATTCCTGAGAGCGTTCTGTCTTGTGATTAATTAAACTTTGCATTGCACATTAGATAAAGTTCCTACGCTTCGCTTTCTCGTACTTTAGGAAAGTGAGAAACTTTCTCGTGGTGAAAAAATTATGACTTCTCAAAAATGAAAAACTAATTTATTTCAAAGCTCTGTGGACTATACTGCATTATGCTTACACTCGGGTAATTTACATTCTTTAGTTTCTCTCTAACGATATTTTTTTTACTAAAGCTATTTTCTCGAGAAAAGTGTATTAATGCTATATAGCCTTATCATTATGTCAAATTAAAATATTGTTAAGATTGGGTTGTACTTAGTAAACTTGAAACTTGGTTAAAGAATCAGAGAAGTCTAAGTTCTCGATTCTTAACTTTTTTCTTCTCATTTATTGATGTAATTGCATTCCCTCTGGTTCCATTTCTGAGAAATGTTTTGCTATCAAATCACTAACAAATTTATGGAACAATGCGGAAGTAACCATGGATTGCCTTCCAAGTGAATTAGGAAGACAACATATTTTCATGATATTTTTACTGGATTTGATTTATATTTTTAAATTTTTAACCTTTTTCTTTCAGTAGGAATTTTTGCTCACGTTTCGAAACGAACAAAATGTACTGTTTTTTTGGGGCAGAAAATTTAAACTGAAAACCAGCTAGCGTAATAATTGATAATTTCTCCCAAGAAATCGTAGCATGAAGAGCGTTTTGAGAGATTTTGTGGTAATTCTCTGCATTTTGACTAGGTGGACTTTATTTTGACTCACGAAATATCGAGTCAATTCTTCTGCTTTGATAGCCTGTACTAGTTCTGCTGACGGAAAATCTTGAAACAAATATTCGGTGTTTTGTTGACGGAGTACTTAGAAAATATATTCGGTGTTCAGTTGACGGCAAATCTTGTAGAAAATATTCGACGTTGTGTTGACGGTAAATCGTGAAAAATATATCCAGCGTTTTGTCGATAGCTAAATAAGGTTTTCTTGGCGGAAAATTTTGGAAAATTAATTCGTTATTCTGATGACAGAAAATTTTGAAAAATTTTATCCGATATTCTGGTAACAAAAATTCTATAACAATACTTTCACGCCGAAGAGTGTGAAGTATTACCTTCATTGAACGGAAACTCCGAGTACTTTTATAATTTCTTCAAGCAGGCAAATTTATGATTACCGAAACGGTGAGCAAGTGAAAGGATGATCAGGTGCGAAGGAAGGACCGTGGGCTGAAGACCGTTCAGCCGCTCCAGTGATTCTCAACCTGAGGTCCGAGGTCGAGAACCTAAAGGGGTATCAGAAAGAAGAGAAAAGAAAAATTGCATATAAAGTATATTCCGAAATCGGTCACGTATAAAACAAGTAACAATCGATTTTTCAATCAATTAGATTACAGCTTTAAAATTAAGATGTTGAAGTCTCAAGAAACTTCCAATTGGATCAGTAAGACTACAACCTTACATCAAATTACGAGTGGAAGTCGCTGTGAATTTTCGGATTGTGATAATTTATTTCTGAGCACGAAAAGTTCAGGATTAACTCAAAACATCGAAGGATCTTCGTGCATGCTTCTTAATGTAATAGATTTTTTATATATAAGGTGACCGTAAAATGATGACAAAGTTGAACTTATTCTTAATTCTATTAAGTGAGACTAAGAGTAGAGTGCAGTAATAAAATATGCAAATCACTTCGGAACTACAGAATTTGAATTCTGATACAGTAGCTGATCGCTCACTACGATTTGACCAGAGTAGTTGAAAAATTTAATTATTGTACAAATACTAGGAATATTTCCATATGCTCGGAAAAATCGATAGTTATATATCAAAGAAAGACTATAAACCGAGAACATGGTGTTGACCATCTGACTCAATACCTATATAGAATAAAACCGTGGTGTCTTAAAGTAGAGTTATAATACATTAAAACAGCAATAGATTTACATCTATTAATCCTTGCAATTATTATGAAACGTTGCTCTAGTTTAGTACCGATACTATTACAGCAGATAACAGAAGAGAATTAAAACAAAACATAAATGGTTGTGCCTGTGAACGTAAAAAGTCTTTACATTGGTACAATTAGGAAAATTTCCAAGAGGTTACCTAATCCCATTGGTGATTAAATCAACCAGCTCACATAAGCCTGAGTCCTAGAATTTCCATGTATTCAAACAATTCACTACCACAAGCTTTAGATTAGTTAAAAATTACAAACAGATTTCTTAACACTATTCCTATGCTCATTTTTAACGAGGGCTTAGCTACTCGTGAATCCAAAAAGTTCCTCGACTTCTCGGGCATCCTTCAAAAATATTTGTACATACATTAACTTTTTTAATGTCACTAGGTCTCGCGTCATTTAAAATTTCCAAAAGGACAGCCGTTCGAAAAATTGCGTTCAGAATCACGGCTCTCGCATGATCGCTACCATAGCAGCTGACGCTACCCAGATACGCTTCCGTGTCGGGTCCATCGACTGTGCGGGTGCGCCGCGTTTCGGGAGCTCAGTGTCTCGGTGGAAGTGGTGATATGTAGAGGTGGGGTGAGAGGTGCGTTCTCGTCTCAGTTGTGTCCTGTTATTGCTGGGCTGAGCACGGTGGTGCGTATCGAGATCTGTGCGTGACATCCGATGTGAACGAAGGAAATCCGTAGTGTCCCGCTGAAGTAACACCGTAGAACTGAACTCGATGTCATCGTTTGCACCTTTATGAACTGAGAAACTCGTTATAATGTGATACTAAGTTACCATTTGAGGTTTTGTCAGATATATGGGTTCCCCAAAAGTTGATGTATGCTCAGTTTTCGACGTTTTAATAATGAAGTAGCTGTGTTTTACGAGCAACTGCAATTAGTTCATTGAAGTATACATTTGGTTGTAAATTTCAATTTCACTCGTGGTGTTGTTTTAGATTTACTAAAAAAATAATGGAAACTTTGACTTGACGCATCGACATGATTTTGATCAGCTACTGAAAAGAATCGCTTCTCACGTCGAGTAATCACTTATATCCACTTTATATTTACGGAAACGAGAAAATCTGGGTTTGCAAAGTGAAGAAGATGAGACAGTGAATTGGCGGCCTTAAAGGCGAGTGTGCAGACTGTATCGATCAGACGCTGTTGCGCGGACGGGGTCTCCGCACATGACATCAGCGGTCGCGCTGGCTGAGGTGTGTGTGGCACACGCGTGTCCAGCTTCTAAGTCGTAATTTTAGCAATTGAGCACAAGCCAAGGGGCTCGCAATTTCGGCCCAATGAAAGAAAAGACAGGAGGCTGCTCTTCCTCATTAGAGATAAAAACCCTTAATTAACGGTTGATAGTAATTGCTAGGATTTATGGGTTCATTTCTTGAAAATATGATTATAGACAATAAATATATTAGGCTCAAACTACACTTTTCTAAGTTCCTAATTATGACTCTTAATTTTGTAGCTCTCATCCCGATAAGGAAGAACTTATTTCGTAAGCAACAAAAATTTACGCAAACTTCCATTTATACTTCGTGCACTCGTGGGAGTGTTCACCTTCCATGTTGACGGAACTGTATCAAATTAAGACAGAATTGTATTTATTTTAATGCCCTGCAGGAATGGCTGTGGTCCTCATACGGTTAGCTAGGTGAAGGTTTTGTTTCTCAGCAAGGTTTATCAGAACAGGATTTTTTAGGTATCGAATAGGATTTCTTCGTGAATGGTATTCAATTATTATTAATTGAACGCTAACTGGTATTCTAGTAGTAGCTAATACGCTCTTATTGAAGGCTTCTGCGCATGTTGCGAGGACCGACATGCGTTGAAGTGTGTCGTTTACTTGTGCAGAATTGGTGCGCTTTGAATATTAAGAATTACTGCAATGGGTGTCAGTTACCTGAAACTTATCGCTACCTGTGAGACATACGTTTTACTCCACGCTGTAAAGACTTGCGTTATTTGAGAGTTGTCGTTTGTCACCTTCTACGCGTGAGACTTGCGCCCAGCTCCGAAACCAGAATAATTACATTATACAATAGTTATATAATACTATTTGTTACTTGTGAGATCTTCAAACTGCGGCGGGGTGTGGCTGCACCCCGTAATGCAGGGGGACATGAAATAACGGGAACTTAAAAAAAAAAACAATAAACGTAGAAAATCCAATAAAAAATTAACGATTGAACCATTGCACCTTCCCTTTTAGGAGATAGTAATCCGATCTATCAATGTTGAAAATCACGTTGTGTAGGTGCATATGGCTGCCATCACTCGTTTCAACAGGCCCCGTTCTTCCGTCTCACCCTGTACCTCCATTGCTCTTCTCCCTACGCCCTCGCATTCCGTCACCCACCTTTTCGCTTCAAGGGTCGTTTCTGAATTTCCTAAAATATGCGTTTTTCACTTTGCCGACATTTTTAACTTAAATGAAACGTATAACACAAAGCTGGAACATTAAAAGTTGCATGATATATAAAAAAGACATAGTGGCGCAAAATGAAGTACAAATTAGCCAAAAAAATAACTTCCCCTGACGCAGGGCGTCTGGTCAGTGACCAGACATCGTAGCGTGACCAGTGGTCACATTACTAGGATTATCTACAATTATAAAGTTACTCAACGCATGTTCATTTAATGCTTGGTCCTTGCAAGTATTTTGTTCTGATATTGGTAGATGAGGCATGATACTACGTACTGGTCAAGAAGGTGTGGCTTCCAGCGCGTGAAACAATTATGGAATTATCAGTTATAATCTCCCGGATGGACTTAGTTTGAAAAAAGTAATTTATTATAATAATTTTATTATTTTAAATTTTATTATTTATAATATTTATTACTACTATTTAACATTTATAATAAAATAGTTACAGATTATATTCCATATTACGATGCCAGAGGTGCTACGGTGTGTTACAGTCCATATTTTCATTGGCGAATTATTTTTCCTGTAATCAATGTATTTGGAATTGGGTGAATAGCTCGGTGCTTTTCATTATTTCCATTCTTTTGGGCTAGGTTTCAAACTACTAAAGGCTTGCAGTTGTCAACGAAGAATTGGTAGTCCACCGTCGGTTGTTTTTCGTGTGACTTGAATGAGACTTGAATGAGACTTGAATGGGACTTGAATGGGACTTGAATGGGACTTGAATAAAAGCGAGTTTTGCGCAGGCCGCTACAGACGTCGCTCACAATCTTCACCTGAAATGCGTCCGCCGATTAACAGCAGCGAAAAAAGTCTTCGAATTCCACTCCTAATCCCTTTCCCGGTATGTTTTTTTTGACGAGCACGCGCTATTTTATGTTCGTATTTTATTTTTTTTTCAAGATGTGTGAGTAAACTTGGTTACGGTCGGGGAATGCCGGGAATGTCAAGGAAAGGTAAACTCATTTCAAGTTTTTGTTCAAAGTCGAGAATTTGGTGAGTTCCATTCAAGACACCTAGGTCTGAGAAACACTGATTAGGTCTGAACGAGTAAACTCGTCCTGAAGGAAGAAGGCGTTAACTGACCATGAAGATGTAAACCTATTTCCATTTATTTTTCATTTCTATTCAACATTTCCTCCACCTACTCAGAAATCGATCTTACAGAGTGGCCCAAAAACTGGATCTTTTGAATAAAAATTATAAAAAATTCGAGAAAATTTTATTTACAGCAATTGAACCACTACAACTTACCTCTTGAAGACAGTTACCCAAATTCTCAATGTTTGAAAGTTTTTTCCTATACATGACATCCTCTACGTATGCATTATTATCAGGGATATCGTGAATTTCGTGTTGAATTCTTTGTTTCAATTCATCCAGTGCTCTTGGCCAAGTCGTGTAGACTAGGCTCTTAAGGTAGCCGCA
Source organism: Orchestia grillus (assembly GCA_014899125.1). NCBI lineage: Eukaryota > Metazoa > Arthropoda > Malacostraca > Amphipoda > Talitridae > Orchestia > Orchestia grillus. The sequence goes on along the minus strand of VOMN01081964.1, from coordinate 113 downwards.
CACATGGCATCCCAGCTGAGATGTGGCAGGAATCAATAGGGAAGCTACAGAGCAAATCGGAAAAATGCATACGTAGAAAGAAAGAAAGAAAGAAAGAAAAATCGTTTATTCCG
>VOMN01081963.1:0-22048 GCA_014899125.1 Orchestia grillus | reverse complement strand
GCGTTCCGTTTTTCTATTATTTGCAAATTTGATTTCCCGTGATATTATTGCAATAGTATTGTGTTAAATTTCATTTGTGTTTTTTATACCCTTCTTCTGTAAGTCAACGGGTGCATACATATATGCATGCGAAAGGTATGAAGCTACCTCTCAAGCCTTGACAAACGCATACCACAAGTAGTAGTTGCGTCACACATATGAATATTTTATTTTATAAACGCGTGTGACGTTAGAAGTCAAGTCTTATTTCCATTGTTACAAATCACACGCTTTACTAATATGAGGCTAGTATTACTTTTAAGACCATTAAAAAGAACAGAAAAAATTTATTCACTCTACCTTAATTGAGGCGAAAGTTTCTCTGGCATCACTAATATGTTAGGCAGCTATGGAAACGTTTTCATGTCCTTCATTAGACTAGTATTCACTAATGCGAATTTGTTTCTTCGTGAGGTTTGAAGAAGAGACGCTTCTACGTACAGTCTTTCCTCTTCGCCTCACACATTTGAAGTGGGCTCTCCAGGCTCTATTATTTGAACTACATAATATGATGTACTTGATGGAGACAGACCAGATGCGCCTCGGTAATTTCCCAAATTATTCACGAATTATTTCGAAATCCGGCTGAAGAGAATTACTCTACCTGTAATTAGCGTGTCACGAAGCGATCGAGGACGGCGGGATGCACTTAATACTGTTGATGCTGGGCGCTCAGCTGCAGCTGCCCGCAGCAGGGGCGTCTTCAACATTATAATGAGGATTATGAATAAGCCCTTTACAACCATCCGGGATCAATACCTTTGAACTAAAATGTTCATATATAGAGTATGAAAGGTGTATTCGAAAATTTGAACACAGTAAGAAAAGTGAATTTGAACATTTGAACACAGCATAAAAAGTGAATTTGAACATTTGAACACAGCATGAAAAAGGTATTTGAATATAAACACAATATGAAACGTGAATTTGAGCATTTGAACACATAATGAAAAGTGTTGCTTGTGCACGCGTCGAGTTGTGTTCAGCCGAGATGGTAGAGCTCATCTCGCCGACAAGGTGGACGGAAGCATAAAGGTATCAGCTGCTTTATCGGTCCGATTCTCGATAATTAAGACGCTTCTTCCACTAGCACTTGATTAGAAAATTTTATGCAGCTTGTTGTCTCAATAGACAATCTAATAACAATCATGCTTGTCTGGATCCCAGCAATAGTGTTGAGAAATATGTGAATCGTGTGAATCTCTTTCTACCATAATTTCACCTACCTCCCGAAATCTGAGAAGAGCAGAAGCCAAACCTCTACAGAAACGAAGTTGAACAAAAGAAATATCTAAATAAACAAGACGTTACCGGGCTTGCAGCTTGTAAATAAATCAAGTTAAAATTCAACTTACTTATGCTCTGTTGATTGAGCCATCTGAAACTTTAAAATTTCCAACAGATCGCTGCTTTTGATTAGACAGGCGGGAAATTAAAAAGAGCGATAAGGGAAATGAACTAAAGATGTGCACAGAAACACCCACGAATTTGCAGTTCTAACCTCTAAAAGGCTCTCCACACGATCAGTCAAAGTCTGAAGACAGTTTCGGCCGACGTTCAAATGTGGACGTCGAATGGTATCCGAGAGTCAGGTCGGACGTGAAGGGACTGTGCAAGGGACAGTCCTTGGACGCCCGCTATCAAAAATTCTTTAGCATTAAAATAATACTCACGTATTGCGTATTGTTTTGTCATCTTTTTCTAGGATCTTTTTCTTTTTGTCATCTTCGGGCCGACTGCGCCGGTAACTTTATCTGAAGTCGATTGTAACCTGTCTAGACGATGGCTTCGAAGTCAGCAAACGCGTCTAGAACGGTTACACAAAGCGAGTGAAGCAGTCATTCGTTGAGTTCATTAGGTTGGTTTTAAGCCCATTGCCTCCTAACGATATTCTCAGGACGATATCTGTCTCTGTAAGCGCAGCATGAATCATACTAGGTTTCAGTTTTCTAGACTTCCAGTCGCCCCGTGTTCAGATTATTACTTTTTTAAAGGGATGGAAGGACTCACTCAGTTCTTGCGTAAACGTGTTGCAATGAAAAGCCTAATGTTTGGTTGTGTGCAGTAGCTCAAATCAGGGTGTCTTATAGATCATTCACTCATTTTTGAACTTATTTTTATAATTCTATATTTCGGCACTAAATACTTCTTCCAAATACGAGATGGGATTTGAAACGTCCATACTTTAAATGGAAAAGTTCTTCCTCGATTGAAGTCATCTATTTTATAGCTCTCTCACCAGCATGAAAAGGTAACAAACTACTTTCGCTGGGTCTTTGTTCGGCCACCAGCGCGAATTTATTTCTGTGCCCGAGGTCGTTTTTGCGTCCCTTGGAAAGCAAAGCGTTTCCAGGCCGCGACGTCCACCGAGGGCCACCGGACTCCCAGCAACATGGCGGCCTCAAAAATTTCCGGTCCCGTTGATTGTTCCTCGAACTGAAATGAGAGACTCGGGAAAAAGAGACGCTTCGTTCCCGAATTATTTTGGGTCTCTGACTTTGCAATCAGATACTCCCTTTTTTGCTCAGAACTTCGCGCTGACTAATGCTAAAGAATTTTTTGTTTCCCTCAGTAATTGCGATTCACGATTATTTGGTTGATTTAGTTAACATTAACACCTCAAAGAGACTCCGTGGTTTTCATTCTTAGTTTCCGTAAAACTTTTTTTAGATTTGTACTTAGTAAATTAGTCTCCGACTCGTGACCTAAAATTCACTAAAGTGCGGGACTCCTCGTGGCGCGGCTGTACAACACGCAGACTCGAATGAAGAATTGAAGGAATTTTTTCACAGCATCCTAAACATTTGGTAGCCAGAATGTTGCGACAATTTTCTTTAAAAATTTTGTATCCAAGAAAATATGAGTTGACCAATAATGAAATTTAAAATCATTAAGACTAAATTATAGCCGCGTAGGTACTTGACTAGATTTATGTCTGTCACTTTGGAATATAATACAAACCATCAGATTTATTTGAAATGGCGAATATATACGAGTTTTCGTAGCAAATCTCACAAGTGAAGGTTTTATGAATGGCGTGAACATCCTGAGTACCTCATCTTTCACTCTTAATTGAGCAACCAATTTTAGTAATTGTACATTCATAATTCGAGAACATCTGTCAGAGGCGGTTTTTTAAAATTTCAGTCTAAGAATAGATTATTATTACATTTGCCTTAGAAGTGCATCGCATAAATCAAATATATTCCATACTGCGTTTGATATATTAAAGAAATTCAGAAAACCCGTCGTCATATCTGCCTTTGACGCAGTTCGCTGTCACAGTGGCCATAACATGGCACTGCGGTAGTGCTGGTAGTGATTAGGAATTAATCTGTTTTCACAGCAGAAAGTAATAAAGTAGGACCTTTTTAAAATATTCTGCATACTTGTACCTACGAATAACACATGATCTAGTACCCTTCCCTTCACGTCACGTTACTATAAGTCAGCGTTATAGAAGGAAATGTTATAGTTGCCACGTCACGGTACTATAAGTGAGCGTTATAGAAGGAAATGTGTAGCTTCCCTGCTGTGCAGGGTTCGCGTGTAGCTGTGTGATTTACAAAATTAGTTGGGAACAAAAAGATAAAAATTCAAACTCACTGGCAATACTCGAGGGAGAAAAGAACTTGGAGAGCCGTTTGAGTCGCTCTTGCGAAGGGCGGCGCTGTAATTAGAGAGCCTTAAAGAAAACGCTTTGCGTAGTTTTCTTAAGTCGAGGAGTCTGTTTCATTAATGTTTCGAGTTGTTTATTGTTAAAATGGCTCAGTAGTTCAATTTCTCATCAGATTTTACAAATATTAACTGAAAACAAAGACAAATTAGAGCTTAGCTTCATTGAGAATTTTTCGTAGTGCCGAGCTAAAGTTCAATTAAAATTTTTCGCGATGCAGATTATGGCTCAATCGCGTTGTTATGGGATATTAACATGTTTGAAAACATTCCCTACATTTTCCTTAGCATTCTTTCGTTCATTGAGATGAACGAGCTGTACACCTTATGAATTGGCACAAGTGCGGTAGTGTAGTGAAATGCAACTCATAAGTGCGCGAGGGCTGATGACTCTAGAGATCATTTATACGCGAGGTGAAATGTTCTTTTTAATACTCTCCTGATTATATGCCTTGCTGGCAGAATTCCTGAAGTGACGCTTGTGAGGATGCCCTCAAAGTTCAAAGCATATTGTGGAGTTAAGCCTTCTTAGCCTTCCGCATGACCATCTTCCGATGTTTTTTGAAGCGCTGTTCCGATGTTCTTGTTCTTAATGTGAGTTCGTGTACACCGTCGCCGCCCATCGAACACTCTGCGTCATCTTGTCGTCGTTTAGCGATAAGGGATCCCAGAGCACAGGGTTAACTGTGTTAGCAGTGTTTCTTGTTCTATAAACTGTGTTAGCAGAACCTGATCTTCAATATCTGCTCAGCTTCCCTACAAAATCTATTTTCCGATATGCAGTACATTAAATGTTAATGTGACTAGCGCTTTCGGAGTCATTCTCTCTCTGAATCAAAAGCCTTTTCTCGGGTCTGCACCGCCGCGCTGAGTTATGAAATCTTAGATGATGTAGTATGTACCTAAATTACGGATTCAAGCACGGAATTTAAAATATTTTCTAGGAATCTATTTCTTATTGAAATTGGCTGGGTTTCATGAAATCGACGAAGTATCCATGCATATAAATGTATGAACCAAAACGCTGCAAAATTACAGAATTTTATTAATGCATCCCAGCTCATTAATCTGAACTAACACTATTATAAAACAAGTGTGACAAATTTTGCAAAATGATAGGGGAGCGTTGAAAGACAAGTTGATATCTTAATAACGAAAGTTATTTAAGAGTATACATTACCAGCTCGCCCAATGTCTGAAACACATTAAACGCAGGTAAGATAATTGAACGGTGAGTTAGGTGACTACGTATATACCGTAGGTCAGCTGGAATAATTGTGATAACTTATGACAGGGGCTAGTAATTGTACGATTACTTCATCAGAGCTTGTAGCATGCATGATGTCCTTAATAATGAATGCATCGCAAAGTGCCGCGAAAGCCTTTTTCTCCAGCATGACAGTCTATAGCTAATTTAGAATTGAACACAGGATGACATCTCCGCAGGCCGTACATTGGAGCGACTGCACCGGCAATCTCACCTTGTACAGTGCGTTTACCGCTGCACGCCAGACAACCAAGTCAACAACCGACTTTGTGAGGGCATCATGTACGACGCCAGGCAACCAAGTCAACAACCAACTTTGCGAAGGCATCATGTACGACTGAGCAAGTCGCGGGAATTCCGATAGGAACGAGTCGTGGGAATTCTCTCGATGGGAGCTCATTGAAGTTGTTGGCGTGGGTTTTCTGGCTGTTGGCCCTGGCCTTCGGCCGCTGATGCGTCAGGTCATTTATCAGTTTCTACTCCAATGGCTCCAATGGTTTTAGTAAAGCTTGGGATTTGCTCTCAGAAAAGACCACTTTCCAGCCCCGCAAACTTCCAGCCGCCTCAAAGTGCGATGAGACGGTCCGATTTTCCCGGGAGGGAATTAATACTAATCGTTGGTTTGCTGAACGAAATTGATGATGTTTCAAATATCGATAGCCTAAATATTTGTCTGAAACCAGAAGATTGATTCAATTTTAACAGAACAGTTAGACAAAAAAAAATGAATAAGAACAATAACTTTTATTGACAATTAAAATAAAAGCAATGAATTTGCTTGTGTTTATCATCTTGAACTGGTTCCTTCATACACTGAGAAGTTACCACTTGAGAAGTAGGAGAGGATTAAATGAGACATACGAGTATAACTAAAGTGCTCAATGCGAGTGCTCATCAATCATTGAATGCTAAATCGTCTCAGCAACTGAACCAATAAAAACTCTTTAAAGTAGTGTAAAACTTTTCAGTTGGACTAGCACTTGATGAACATGAGTTTAATTGCTTATTAAGAGATGGTGAGCTCGGAAGGAAGAAGAGCAGAGTGAAGGAATGAATGGCCTACGTGTTGAAGTGTTGTAACTGAAATTAGGAATGGAGCTCCTCTTGATACCGCATCACATGGCGCTGGTCGGTTCTAGATTCGCAGAAGTTAATAAAATGATACGTGGTCACCCTTCGCACTCCTGTATACTGGATACCTACAATTTATATTTTTTCAATCTCTTTGTTTGGGTGAAAGCTTGGAAAATTTGAAACTTCTTCTTTCCTGAAAAAAGTAAACGAGAACGAAATCACGATGTTTGATCAAATTGAAACAATACCTTTATTAAATAAGCTTTCATGCTAGAAATACAGAATGATATCCTTCTTCAAACAAACTCGTTTAAACTTACAACTCATTGACCTCATCTATTCTATCTTTGTTCGAGTCCAGCCCGGGACTTGATTTTTGAAATGGCTCATAGCCATCTCAGCGAATTTTCTTTCTTTGAGAACCCTATTCGAGACCCTATTTAAGTACAGATTGGAGAACAAAATGAAGACTTTAGGACAAGAATCTGGAGACGACGGAAGGTGAGGGAACACAATAGCGTCCTCGTACGCAAGATGTTAACGAACAAACTCTCACGAGTGACACAGCGCATCGTCATGATGCAACAGCCAGCTCTTCTTCAGCACAAATAGGCCTCTTCCGGCGCACATGTTCGAAAGGTTTTAAATGTTCTAAATAGAACTACATGTTCACCATATCACCTTGAAGAGTAGAATTATAATGAATCAATGTGCGGGAGTCAAAAAATGTAATCAATAGTAGCAGTTCTCTTTCAAAACATGTTAAAGTAAGGACCACGCTCAGTATGAGTTTTGCTCAGCTTAGTGAAAATTTCATAAAACATGTTTTTTCAAGAAACCTTTCACCACAAGGATTGACAGCATATTGTACTTCTCAATTTCTAGACAATTAAATACTTGTGTCCACTATAATTTGTCCCGGAAGGATAATGACCAGAATTGGAGAAATTCGAATGCACCGTTATACCACGGAAGGTTTTTGATACAATTTGCCTGAGCTCTATTGTTCATGTCGTTCGTGGTCCGTGACAAAAATCCGGTCTTAATTTGAACTTAAACATCCTATTTTGAAGGCTTTGTTCAGTTGTACAGTCACAGGATCTGAGATTTCAGACATTGTGCTTATGATCAGTCGATGCTAAGGGAAGCGAATGGCTGTGTCTTTCATTTCCAACTCACCGTTTTTTTAATCTTAGTTTCACAGTCTTACACACTCTTGAAGATGAGGGCTTTATTGACAGCATTGGTTTTTGCAATTTCATCAATTAATATTGCATGAACGCACTTCAATTTTGGGTTTCGGTCCAGAGTGTCTTAAAAGTGTCCGAAAATTGTTAGAAATATATACTTCTGTGATACTTCTGCGACATTCCCATTGCAATAGAAGCGTTGTCAATTATTTTCTGCAACGAATGTATGATACCTAGATTTCTTTCAAATGACAAATTTCTGAACAAAGTCACTATTCAAATTCGACAGTCTATTTGTATTTGAACCAAGTTCATTTCCTGCATTTTTATAATTCATCTAATAAGTTTCTCCGTATATTTTTCCTATTTATAAAATAGTCCGATAGATATTTCCCAATATTTTGAAACCAAGTGGATCGATCACGCAACAAATACGTCACGTTATTTCTTAAAATGACTTTTATATTTTATAATATTTAAGATTTTTAAGTCAGAGTCAGCCAAGGGCTTTCATTAAAAGAATGGGGACTTCCAAGGATCTTCTTTAAGTGCTATTATAGGACAAATATTTTCACTGACGCTTATGCCAATGAAATCTGAAATCAATACTTGATGTCAACGAATTAAAATTTTCCTATAAGATTAGCGGCTCATTCACAAGTGCAAGTGTTTAGATCATTTCGAGCCACATTTGAATCATTTTTACGGAAGAGAAGAGGTCTCGCTGTCGTCATTTCAGGCAGTAATCGCATCCCTAATGTATTCCTAATGTTCTCGAGGAAACTAAGAGCATTTGGTGCTCTTTTGGTCCTTTTTGATGGTCTGGTAACTGTTATGGCGGAAATAGCCTTGGTGATCGGGCCATCGTGCGGTATTGGGGCTACCAGACCTCCGCTCTCAGCCCCATGCCGCCAATTTTATCTCCGTCACCTAGAGTTTGAACTCGGGCTTCACTTGCGAAGATACTGAGCCGTTAGCTTCCAATATACGCTACGTGTACAACTACGTACATACGTGATGAATGGAATGGATGTACATAGTTGCATTACTTTACTGTTATGAACCATCCATTTGTACCTATATTGCATAAAGAGCATTCATATTTTATGTTCTGCTATATGGAAATGCAGCATGGCCTAGCTAATCATTAAAGTTGAAGTAAAACTATGCTATTTAGTTGTCATCAAGCGATGATTAAAAGCATAACATAAGAATGTAACAAAATATATGTACAGACATAAGTGAAGATACTGGGTGTCCCAGAAGTAACTGACCCTTGCGTTGAAGAGCAAATAGGGTACCAAATTGTAAGGCGCAGAAGTAACTGACCCTTTTAGTTTGGACTCTATATTTTAATAGGACGCCTTACAGTTTGGTATCCTATTTACTCATCAACGCAAGGGTTAGTTACTTCTGGGACTCCCAGTAATATCTGTTATAGTACTGGGGATATGCACGAATAATGCATGATAATTATTTAATTTATTCGTGATGGTCATTGTGTACAGGAATATATTTAGAAATCAACACATACAACTGTTCCAATCCATACTCCAACAGCAGCTCTTATGATGAGAAATATCACTGTTTAGGAAGATAACGTATCAATTCAAGAAAACTATGAGCTGATCTTCAACAGTTTGTACTTAAAGAAGAAAAAGATTCGCTACAAATATTTATTTGAACATTCGTGTGGGTTCTGCTTCGTGCTTGCTTTCTGAGACTGAAATCTTCAATACCTTTCGTGATAAGTTTTTTGCCTTTAACTCATTCATGTATTACTCCTGTGTTAATTCGGCCATTCCAAGATCTACATACTACGTGGGAGAGTTTTGTCAACATGAATACACGAAACGCCGTGCGTGTGGGTACAAGAATTTGCCAGTAACTACTGCAAACGAAATAATTATGTCATTTCTGACACTTCGTTCTAAAATGTTGAACGAATTCATGATTCATGATAAGTGTTTCTGAAGGTTACATATGATGTTGGAGTTTTTCTTGAGGAGCAGAAGAAATCAATATAGTCAACTGTTCTCTTGATTTGTTTTCATTATTTTATTCCAAACGGTGATCAGGCCGTTGACACATCAGTACCTACGTTTCTCTGCATTAAATTCAATTTTATACGATATGAAAGTGAAGAATTTATGCGCCAAAGAGAAATGATACTACATGTACTGGAGGAATATATTGTTTTGCATGTATTGCTTCTCCGTCCTTTCTCTGCCCACATATGTATGTATATCTTGCCAATGATTACTCAGGAACGTTCTAAAACTGGCACGAGCTTAAAGACACTGGAAGTATTTCTTGGGGTGAAGAATATTTGTATTAATGTAGTACTAAACAATTCTATCACCCCCAGAGTTCAGACATGGTCGCTTGACTAATATTTAGGTCACAAAAAGCCTGGAAATGTTTTAATTCATGCAGGAAATAATTGCCTTAGTGTCATAAAAATCTTTAAACATACAGAAGAACATCAAATATACTTCAAAGCTATTTACTGAAACAAAGCTACTCACATAACTACTGAAGTCAGAATCTTTACTTAGCCCTCTTTTCTTCGCGTCTGTGCGAGCAGTAAGCGTACCTAATTTTTTCAGAATTTATGTTAGAGTATCCAAAAGGTGCTAGCGCGCGGTCTCAGGGCCGTTAACCATAATTGCGGGAGGGGGCCGACGTTACCATATCATGTGTGAAATCTTAGGTTGGATTTGGCCTCTTGTCAAGGAACTCAATCGGGCTTGGGAGCTGAGGAGGAAGGCGATGGAGGGCAGGAGAGGCCGTCTCACGACGCCAATACAAAGTTGGCTCTCTTTCCTGAAGCGCCGCACTAGATTGTGACCCAACTTTCGATCGCTGATGGGCATCGGAGTGGCCTGATGGCTTCATGGGTCGTGAAGGCAAATGGGTTTATCCTAAACCTCGTTTGGTAGGACAGAGTGTGATGGCCCGAATATTTATTATTAAATAGCCTGTGAGTGGAGTTTTAGGGGCACTCTGGGGCAAATGCTTTGATCGAAGTGAGACGTATGAACTAACGCCAAATTGTAATACGTTTGCAAACAAGCAAGTTCTGAAGGAAAATCTATATCAGATGCACAATATATATCACGTGTGCTGCGATAAAATTTGCAAAAAAACGTGAAAAAAGTTATTACCTGAGTAAGCGAGCGAGCGAATATCAAAATGCTAGAGTAATCGATTTCAACTCACTAGGAATAAATAATTACCACCGAATGGATAAATCTCGAGATAATTCAGAAGCAGATGCCCCTCGCCCTCGCCTGCCTCATTCAACGAAAGTCAGGCGCAGAAAGGAAGCTTCATTGTCGTCATCCGAGCGAGTTAAGCCTGTCACCTGTAGTGATTTTAGAACGTTGTTGTAATAAAGATATTATCTGATGCTTCCAAAATTAAAACAACGAAATAAAAAATGCCATAGAAATTGAGCGGCCGATAGCAAGTACAAAATAAAAACACAGAATTATCGTATTTTAATTTGTGTCTATTGGTTCTACGTACAAATGTTTCTATTTTATTTCATTGGAAGCTAATAAACACAGTAAACGGATGCGCTGCGCATAGGTTTCGAAGCCGGTTAGATGTTAGAGCTGCTTTAATTTTAAAAACAATGCAGCTGCTAAGGAACTCGTTCCCAGCGAGACTGCAGCCTATCTCTACAGCGAACCCCTCAGAGGCGGACGTTGTGAGCGAGCTACGGCACCCCGTTACACAAGGAAGGGGTGGGAATTAAGTATTCAAATTTTGTAAAAGTGCATAGTCGTGTGTCCATACGTTTAAGACCTCTTAATTAGAATCATTTTGACTAACATATGAGTGAACTTTCCACGGTTGGATTGAAATTCAAGCTAAAAAATGGAGATGGTTTTATTTATGAGTTGAAATATTTTTCTTTTAAAATACAAATGTATATATTTATATGTAGGATCTTAATAGGAGCTCTTTCACGGAATCTTGGACTTTACTTAAAGTCCTCATCACTTCGAAGATAATACTTTCACTCTCTTAGAAAGCTCTATTAAACCACGAGAATTTTAAAAAATAATGGCCCGACAAATGACTTCTAAAAAATATTTGAAAATACCTCAACTCGTCAGGGTTGTGTGCATTAGTTTCTTTATGGGTGTCTTTGTAAGTATTCATATATTCTTACTAAGAATGTCCTCTTCTCTGGGACGTATTCACATTTCGTGTATGGTCATGTGGAATACTCTGGGCATAGTTTAATCATGAGAGCCGTTATAGGAAGGCCAGAAACTCTATTTATGCTCGTTTTGATATTCTTCCCCTGGCGCGAATAGCTATCAGCATCGACATTATCACTGGTGTTTTTCTCTACGCTGTCGTTGCCTTGGCTTATTCGCCTTCTCCATGCGCTGATGAGGATGCTACTTAGCTTCACGGGGGAGTAATTATATTAAGCCTTGATAGCCACTCACACTGATCACTACCCTAATTAGGCTAAAACGCTCGTCAACCCTAGGTCTCCTTGCATAGGGTAAAATTTTTACTAGAATCCAGTGAATTTTAAATAACGTATAATAGGTTTGTCGAGATAGGTCACCCGCCAGCAAATCCACGTTAGACATCGTCATTGATCAAACAAACTAAATGTCAAGGAGATCATTTACAAAGAGATGCGTCGCTTTGATCACATGCTGCGAAGTTTTTGGTCGGCATAGCGCGAGAAAAGTGAGGCCGAGCCTGAGAACGTGCTGGAGGTGTTCAGTTAGCCCTCGTACTCCAGGACTTTGACTACTACCGAGAAAGGAATTATAAGGAAAATTTTTTAATTCGCGGAAATATATTTGTATTGCTATGACACGTGTCATCTCCTGCTCGTGCGAATACTTGTCCATTTTCAGAATCAAAATTCGATTCTGTCCGGAAAAGTTTGACATAAGGCGAATAAAATTCCGATGCCACTTGGAAATGCTCTCATGTGCTTTTTGTTGAACAAAAGTTTAACCTTGATGAATAAGCAAAGGAATAAACCTATGAAAATTATGGGCCAGTTGCGTGAAAGTCAATTCGAAAAGGACGTTAACACATGTAAATCACTTGTATAAACGCCTTGAAGACTAATAACGCAGTAGTGTTGTATGGTTTTCGTGCCATGAAACACATTTTGGCGAATGCTATTACTTACGTTAGATTTTTAATTAACTCAACAACTTACCCAAGCTATGTAACGGCTCTGAACCGCATTATTTCCCCAGCGAAGCCCTGAGCAGCTCGGCCCCGAGAGGATCGTCGAGGGTCACACAGTGTAATTTGGTGAAGCCATCAGACGAGAACACAGCGTCTCGCAGCCTGTCTAAACTCTGCCCTCGTTGTTTCTACTTCCCTGGCTGTTATTGTTATTGTACGAGCCTAAGATCGATTGCTGGAGTTAAAATCGAATGGTGGAGTTAATATCGGAATCATGAAAGAAAATTGTGCGACAGCACGCAATCTCGTACTCGTTTACGTACAAAGTTTTTACGAATAGTATCTAATTCCTGAAGTTGTATGCTAAACAGCACGGGAGAATTCATGTTATTAAGGGAGTATCCTAGGGAGTATCAGGATCGTCAGGTTGTTGCTGGGATCTTCATGAGAATGAACTGTAAAGGACTGGAAGCTCGTCAAGTGGTCCATTGAGTCAAGGTTCTCTCTCTCTTTCAGAGCGATGGAAGAACTGTAGGATTGTGGGGAGGACTCAGTGAAGTGATGTCTCATTCTGTATCGTCCCAACACCGCGCCGGCATTCTGGAGGCAATTGCTCTGCATGGGGCTCTTGTTGCTGGACTGGACTTGGGTCTGCGACGTTTTGGAGTGACGAAATGAGGTTACAATATGGCATCACTGCTCAAGTTGTTGATTTTCAGGTTCATACGTGGATGGACTTTATATTTACTGTTGAGAACGGGATGTTTCAGGACGATAATACTCGTATTCCCAGGGCCAAATTAGTTCGAGGTTGGTATTTTAAGCATGAAGGATTATTTACCCATATGAAGTGGCCTCATGACCTCGAGGTCTGAGTCCCGTTGAATACTTCTAAAATGAGCCTGGGAGGAGCCTGCGTGCACCGTAGCCACGGGCTTTAATGTTGGATATTTTAGGAAATAAGTTATTTCAGTTTTTGTCAAATGGAAAGCTACAAAAGAGCTAGATCCAGTATTATGGAACTATTGCCAGATAGAATGCATGCTTTAATTCAATGTAATGGTGCACCAATTGATTATTGATAAATTTGCCAAGTATGAGAGTACTTCCCCCAAGGCAGTACATAAGTTCCAATTGATTTTAAAAAAAGGTTGTTTTAACTAAGGCTAACTATTTCGCTGCTATGTATGTATTCAGTTATCCGGCGGTCATACCAGTACTGGGGTGGTCAAAGTTATAGATTATTATACATATCGCGGCAAAAAAAGTTAAGCTGGGCATCGACAGATAACTTGATTTTTCATCTTAAATTCCACCATCAAGAAAACTCGTGGGTAATCTGAACGTAAATTCAGCACACCGCGTAGCCTCTGCAGTGCTTAGGAAGGACTCTCACGCCTTCAGAAATGTTCTTTGAAGGCAATGCTACACTTCTGTCTTCGTAGTTATTCATACAAGCGACCCAACGGTGAAGAATTTCTCGTCGGACCTGGTGAAAATTCTTACCATTGGCACAGGCAGTTTCGTCTAACATTTTCTTCCCTCTGGCGAGACGTTTGTCTCTCGGGGGCTGTGATAAGAGTTGTTTACGATGCATTTTAGATGTTTTTAAGTTTGTCATCATGGACAGTCCACCTGAAAGAGGTTACTGATTCTTCAAGATGTGATGCGATATTTTTGCAGACTCCAGCGAGAAAATTTTGAGCTCTCTTTTTGAAATATTGCACACTTTGTTCGGTGCGATGAGATTGTGTTCTCAGTTGAATTGAATGTGACGGAGTAGTTTCTTTCCAGTTGAAGATTAAATATATATTAATGCGGCCTGGATGATTCTCACATCAAAGAGCAACTTTTACTTTGTAAAATGCTCCGCAAAATGCCTAACTTCGAGTTTACACCACGTTTAGTTACAGCTACTTTCGATGTAAATCGCATCACAAACTGAACCGATTTCCACTGAGGTCGCTGACTTCGCAGAACCTCCACTCGGGCAGGACACGAACGGAGCCCGACAGTGGAGCAGAGTTGCTGAAAAACTTCCCCACGTGTGGTAACTGTTCAGCAGAGCTGGCGTACGAGGCTTTTTAATCATGAAAGTAGTTAACTGAGCGTCCTGAAATGTAATAAGATGTTGAAAATTTTAGATTTGTAGCTTCATCTCACGATTGAAGATGGAAAAAATTTGGATGTACGAGCATTATGACGGCTTAACAGTTTCAGGCAAATCTCACAACCGTCCAACACCAGATGTTCGAGTAGCCTAGTCAGTATCGACGTTAAATCCTTGAAAGATGTTGAAGTATGCGCTGTAATTAATATTAGTAAACTTGAAAATTTTAAATGTTTCAGAACATAAGATGTACTCATTTTGTGTCACAGTTGCCGTAAACAGATATTGTAGCGCATGTTTGTGAAACACGTAAAAAATTTCGTCCCTTGCCTTACAAAGAAATGAAAGAGCAGTAGAAATCCGAGAGTCCGAAAGTAGGAGTAATTGTAAAGATACAAAATATTCGTATTAATTCGTAGTTCCATGAAACAAATAAGACGTAATGCCACTTATTAAATGTTCAAAACTCCTTTTGCACTAGCGCAACATTCAAGCGAACTCGCAGACGGTCTGATTGCCTTTTGAATTGTCCATTTACTGCAGATCAATAGACACGAACAAATATTATGCCCTGAAATTTTTTTTCTGATTGTATTTCATTGTTGAAACAAAAACACCGTCTGCGTAATTTTCATGGCACATCATTAGTCACTCAGAACTCCTTCATGTGACGCGCGAGATAATGTTATTTTCGGGGACAGATGACTCGGAACCCGCCTCAGCTCTCCGAACTTGAATCGAATTACGATCCGCGGAACTTCTTTCACATCAGTCCATCATTTCACATGATTTTATCTACACAAGAGGACTGGGACTCTTCCGCCTATGCCAACATGCGGGTAATGTTCCTAGAATTCGTTCTTCCAAAACATGAGTTAAAATTTTCTCGTTAGAGTCGTGGACGTGAGGGCTCTGGGGCGTCTAAATAGCAAGCAATTAGCTGAAATCAGGCTCCTTCGCTTCCAGGGACCTCGCCGTCCTCCCTTGTGCTCTATATATTAAAATAAAATGCTAATGCAATTAACAAAATACATTAAGTGCCGCGCACGAGGAGGGTTCTGGTGACGTTACATTCGAGCTTGAGAAATTAAGGATATCTTTAGAGCGTCGCTGCTCGCTTGAACACCGCCTATTTCCGGGAGCTCTCTGAAGTATTGTGAGACGTCGCGCTCATCATCATCGAAGAGCATTTTTTTGTGTAACAGAACTAAATGAAAGCTAACGTTTCTGAAATGAAAAATTTCAAATACGTTGTTTTTCAAACATGAGCTTTTAGATTTTGTTTCGTCTCGGATTCACCAACGACGGTCACCGTTTGTGTAATTCTTAGCTTTGCTACTGGTCGTGCAAAATCACGACCATATAAATACTTTTAAGTTATGTAGGGAAATAATTTGTGTAAACTCTAAAAATGATTCCAAATAATGAATGAGTGATGTCAAGAACCCTACATAGTGAGTTGTTAACATGAAGATAGTTACTGTTTTACAGCAATTTGAATAATACCATTATATGTGGTCCCAGTATCGATTTCAAATTTTATTCATCGTATGTACTGAGTTTGGTCCCATCAGGAAATGCGTTCAACCAACCGAATATTTTTACTATCTATGTATAGTGTACGCATACGTCTTATTTCTAAACAAGTGAGCAAATCAGCTTTCAGGTGTAAAAGAGGCGTAAGAAATCACATGCTTTTAACACACGGCACGTACAGGGCGACCTATAATTAAGGCAACAACCATTTTTTTTGCGTTTCACTGAACCTTTAAAAGCTGTGTTGAGACATGAAAGTTTTACGGCTTTTTGAAATGAATAATTTTTTCTTTCTGCTTTGGGCTTCATATGTAAAACTTTATAATTTAACCTATGGCTTGTGATCGAAATGTTCTTATGAAGCAGCAAAATAAAAGTAAGAGTCATGTATCTATTGCAAGAAAGGCACATATGAACCTATCAACTGTTTGAAAAAGAGTCAAGAAGTTTAGGGAGACATGCAGGTACTACCGCAAGCAGACCAAAACGAGGCACAAACGAATAGCGGGTTGACAAACGCACGAGAGTGAAATTACCGCAAAACGCTCCATGATCTCACAAGGAACTTCCTGGAGCCACCGAGGTGAGCAGATCTGTGATGCTACGAGTGCTGAAAGCAAAGGATTGCCTCTCAGCTTACCTTGATGGCGCTATCGATTTCAGGATCATATGAAATTGGTGAGCTGAACTAAATGGAGTTTGTGAAGGTTCTCCCTCTTAGCCTTAGCTATCCATCTCTGAATCCTGCTGCAACATGCACTGCAACACGCGTTCGAAGGTACCGTTTGCAAACAAAAGGGTCCAGCTTTTGTTCTCAAAATTCTATGAATTTTCTTCCGAAATCTAAACCTGCCTAATCTTTCAACTTCTCTAAATTTTCTCTTAAGCGATGTCGAATTGCCATGCAACTACAGCTCTCGCTCGTCCAAATTTTATTGATTATTTATATTCGGTGAAAGAACTTCAGAATATATCAGTTTCTATACTCTGGAGATATTTACAGTTCCCTTATTGTTTTGCATCTCCAAATTGACTCCTTGACTTTGAGCAGCGCCAGTTAAGTATAGCTGAACAACACGAACGATTGCAAATTAATGTTCTCAATTACAGCAGGTCAAACGTTCCTAAAATGCGACAGCAGCTCCGTCATTGTTTTGCCTTGTACAGGTTGCACTACAATAATTCATCACTGTCGAGTTTTTTCAACGTTTGATCTGCTTAAATTGTACTCCCTAATTTTCAATGATTTCAATGTATTCCTTAATTCAATGATGTTGTTGAGGTAAACCTAGCAGACGGAGCTGAAACTCTATGAGACAATTTGGAGATTACACTTGTTCGAACAATACTATTTATAATGCGATTTAAAATAAAAAAATGTTACCGACTGAACTTATTCTTATGTAACTTTACATAACTTCATTGTAACACCTTATGATGTGCCTCAGCAGGTTAGAGAGGAAAAAAGCATTAAAGTCTTTCCCGCTTCAACTTAGCTGACTCTCGAACAATTAAATAATTCGTGATACAGCCCACCATGTTTTTGAAAACATCTGTTCTACAGACCCTGAGTTATTGCATTTTAGTTCGTTTCCTATCACCCAATAGCGCGTTCCACAACCACCACTATAATTGCCTTTGGCCTCCACATCCTCCTGTGTGATATTCGACTAAGCACGCTGCCTTCATAGCAGATATTAATCAGGATCGTGGCCTGAATGCCAAAATGCTGATCGACAGTCCAAACAATCTTCCAGACATGAATTGGGTCACGTGTAGGAAGATCGCTCAAAATCCCTCCGGAGTCACGTTTGCAATTTATGCGAGAATATTTTTGCTACACTTCCCCGGGATCAAGCGAAGGTTCGTGAGAGAGATTGATCAGCGATCTTGTGGATGTTTCTAGGCTCAGCAGCCCGGCCTGCTGCTTCCATGTTACGACCGCCGGCCTATAGGTGTAGCTGTTGAGAAACACCTCTGCGTAGGAGCCTGTTCTCTATTTCCAGCCCGAAATTGGTAGCTCGACTTGGTGCAAGCGTCGCAAAATTCAATGTTGAAACTTCACTAATCCATGACTCCATCGTTCTGTCTCCAATTTCGACAATACAGAGTTTTGATGCACGCTAGCATAATGTTCTTTATAGAGAAAGAAAGGCTGGAGGTTGATATTTCATTCGATTGCAGTGTTACAGGCTGATTTCGAAAGTAGGAGGTTGGAGTGATTAGTGATGGACTTTATTGTTTCGGAATATAAAATGTGGGTGAGACTTCCAAGACTGATTAAATTCATCCCATAACCAATGAAGATTGATCAATATTTGAAACAAATAGAAGTTACAAAACACAGCTCGTCCATCACAAGTTAGATTTTTAGTATTAATTTTACAATGATGTTCACAAATTTGTTCTCAAGGTCAAGTTAAAGCGAGTTTTACCGACTTTTATTCCATCATCGAATGCCGAATTTCTATGGACTGAAACGAATAATTTTTTCCTGAAAGTCCCCACCATGGACAGGAAATTCAATGTCGAGTAAGAGAATCAAAAGCTGTAGCCGGTGACTTGTGAACAAGGCAGGAAATCTGTCCCTACAATAAAGACATGGCCACTACGCTACTGCATGGACGTTACGGCAACGTCAAATGGTTACGGGATTTTTGCTCTACGTGACATTGTTTCATCTCCGATGTACACGAAGTTGGTGTACATTGTGTGGAGACGTCAGGCCTCTCCACAAATGAAATATTTTTTATTGACTGTTTGAGCTGTGAATGAGAAGCAAATTTTCATTTCGATCGACGTTAACTCTATTTGTAGATGTTGGGCTTGAAGAATCGAATGACATTCAACTGAAAATCATTTGTAAAGGACACTTCTCCATGAACTGAAATTGCTTTCGAATACCAATACGGACCCAATTCTCAATCACACTTCTGCTAATCTTCTCATATAATGCTCAAATTATTTATTAGGTTTAGTTCATCCTCGAACTAAACCTTGAACCAGTGTGAACTGTGGCCAAAAATATTGAAATCTAAAGGGCACAACAGCTCACGAAATTGATGCTATTCTACGGGGAATTTTTCAGATGACTATGGTGAAATACCGAAAAAATTTCGAAGCCTTGTCGTTATTGACAGTAGCCACTTAGGTATGTAATTTCATTTATAAAATCTAATAAAATACAATTACATTGAATGATCTTTACATTGACATAGTGTTCTTTCCTACATGGTTAAGAGTTTTTTTATTTACCTTTGAAAGTGGTGCCTCCACGCTTTTTCACTGATACTGTTGGTGTTTTTTTATAAATTGTATTTTGAAACGAGTCAAGTAGTGCAGTGTACTGCAGTGCACAAGTGACCACTAAGGCCAGATTTACGCTGTGTTTATAGGTTAGATAACCCGTAAATTATGGTAAAACGATTTTGTAGTCTCACCGCTGAAGTTCAATGAAGCTGGCATTATTTAGGGTATAGAAATAAGAGCAATAAAAGCCGTGAAATTGAGCATTCGATTAACAGCAAAATATAATAGATTGCTAAGCCTCCACCTGTTTATTTTCAATGTAATACAGGCATATTAATGTACCTATTTTCGCAGCTCTGCATGTTACGATTCAATCAAATTACTTTACCCATTGAATAAATCAGTACCCATAAGTACCAAACATACTTGGATATGTATCTGAGAGCTCGAGTTTCCAAACCTGAACTCTAAATCCTCGTGTGACGTTCGTGATGACGCATTCCTTTGAGTTTCAGTCATCCGTTTCTGCTTCAGCATTAAGCGAGCAAGTTTCGCTTAGTGGGAGTGAGGCAGGACCCGGCGGTGAGCTTTAACTGGAGGGTGTTTTGAATCCACCGCGAGGTAAGTCCGTCCAGAACGATACTGGTTTGTTTTTGGTTTCAAGCAACATCTTCCGAGTCAAAAGCCACACATAACAGGCAAGATGAAAGTGGTACTCGCCTTGTTCTTCACCTGCACGTGGTATACCCTTCATCTTGGCTGCATTGAGCGAGTTTGCATTTAACTTCAAAGTACCGAAAACTAATCGTTCATAGAGGCATGCAAGTATTGAAATCTTAACGAGAGTTTATGAATAAAATATGCTGGGATTTGCGACAATTAAACTAACATCAGCCCGGAAAGTTTCTCATGTCCTAAACTGTATTCTTAGAGATATGTACAAATGCCCATTGAGCGTCAATAACTCAGAAGTATTATATTCAGCCATTTATGCATCACAAGCGAGTCGTACACAAATGAGTAGTACCATTAATTTAGCTTACATTTCAACAGACGGTAATTCGGCGATCTTCGCCCGTTATTCACCACATTAATTTTACTTACGCACAAAAAAAATCACTAAAAATGTCGTAAGGATCTTTTACTGGTGCTTTAGGAAAATTATTCCGCAATCTTCCATTATAAGCAATTGGGTAAGGCGTTGTAACACTGTAATAAGTTTAGCGTCAAGCGGTAAGGCTCTCTTGACTTGTTAGGGATAATTCAGATTGCTCTGCGACTGGACCGGCCTTAATTAGAGTGGCGAGATCATTTCGGACAGCCATGTGTGGTTGAAGAGGGGTGTCATGGCGCTCACATTCTTTAACGCGCTAAAGCTTACCCAATTCAATTCACCTTGATTTTTGGAACTTTTTTGAGAGCTCATAAACTTTTGCTTTCTGAAGCGAGCTCCTGCCGCGCTGAGTGGTTTTCATATTGATTACAGAGCTTTGGCTTGAAGTCCAACGCTGTGTCAGGGATGGCTTAAGGACAATGTTTCGGACTTGGTTCGGGAGTTTGTTTACCAATGTTGCGAAAACTTATTAATTTAGCTCATAACACTTTTGGAACGATTTCCGAGTCTAAAACCCGTTCAACGGTGTGATTTGATTCCGTAATTTTCAGTATTGATTTTTAATAAATGGATTTATTTTAGTTTTAACGCTTTGCTGTCTTGGTAAATGCTGCACTGATGATCAACACCCTTTATTTTCTATATTTTACACTATGCGTATCAAGAACGTAATTCATTTGATAGTATCACTAATATTTTCATCACTGTTTCTTAATTTGACATTTTAAAATTAGCAAATTACTCGTTTTTTTCTGTATTATTTCAACTACACTGAAAAATAACGACAATGTTAGCCATCTATGTATACACTTCATTCAATCAAAATTATACAAAAACTAAAACATTATTTCTTAGGATTTCGAATTTTAAAATTTGGTTCCTTATTTACGTTTCATCTTGTTCAATTTGGGTGATTTAAGTTATTAATTTTACTATTCAATGCATAGGATTTTATTTCATAAAAAATGGTATTTTATGATTCGTGAATCCCATTGAGAGATTCTTTTAGTTTTAAGTTGCTGCAGTGAATTTATTTTTTAACCATAAAAGCTATCGAAAATGTCTGATGGGTTAAAGACAATGCAATCCGAGGATATAGTCTCAGGTACAAGAGACTAATGTAATACGTAAATGCACGTAAGTTGCGAACGATTTTGGAACATTTGTAAAGGGCGATTGGATATAATGTTCTTCCGTCGCGATTGCACCCTGGAGTAATCCAACGAGTAGCCGTCGGCAGCGCTACTCCAGGTCCGGCCCACCGGTATCCCCGAAGAAGGTTCACGGGCTGTAAACAAATCTACAATGAGTTTGTTTGCACGGCAAAAAGAGCAAGCTCGATTTGGAATCAGCACATAGCGAGTGGTGAGAATGTACGTAGTATTATAATCATCAGGTTTAGAATTTGAGTTAGCAATAGTGAATTAGCACCCAGCACCCAGCACTTAGCACCCAGCACTTGGCACTTGGCACTTAGCACATAGCACATAGCACATAGCACATAGCACATAGCACATAGCACTTAGCACTTAGCACATAGCACTTAGCACTTAGCACTTAGCACTGAGCACTTAGCACTGAGCACTGAGCACTGAGCACTGAGCACTGAGCAC
>VOMN01081956.1:0-12721 GCA_014899125.1 Orchestia grillus | reverse complement strand
AGGCCGGAGAAGTTGTCGGCGAGCGTCGGCGGTCCAGCGTCGAGTCGTCCGAGAAATAAAGTTAGGCTGCGGTAAGAGGCTCTGTGGTCTCAGAGGACATCTATTGATCCGAGGGGAGCGAGAGCAGCGCCCAGGGAGTTCGGACCCCCCTTGAGAATGCTTCACGACACTTCGGTTTAGACCTTCCCCTTCCCCCCATTCCCCGTACGGTGTAGGCCTCTCTAGGGTCTGCACTCCCTCAACACCCCTCGCCTCCTTTTCCCTCCCCATCCATTCCCCTCCACGAACATCCTCGCTTTGCTCTGCCCTCCTTTTCTGCCGAATATTACCCCATTTGCAATGCTATATTCCCAGTTTTCTCCAAAGGATCAGCGCCAAACTGAAGTTTTCAAGTGCCAACTACTAGTCGTTTTCGTGTCGTCTTTTAAATTTTTACGAAAAATCGCACGAATTCAGAGCACGGAGGTTACTAAGCTTTCAACTTTAATGATCATTGAACTGAATCTTAAAATTAATTATTGGATAATATACAACAAACGCGATAAAATACGGCTGGAATTGAAATAATTTGTTCCTGTATTTCGAAGGCAAGAGCTGCAGTGCTTCAATAAGGAGCAGAAGTAGAGGTACGGAGAGCAGCACTTGAGTCACTCACACTATTGCGCAACGAAAGGGAAGGGGTCATTAACTGTGTACTTTAGAGAACAGGGAATCTATACACAAGGTATGTTCCCACCCAAAATCCCCCGCGCATAAAAACGGTAGGTTAAGAAGGAAGAAGAGAAAAAACAAAAAAACAACGGTGAAGAAGGCACGAAAATAAAAAGAAGAAAGTGGGCGCAAAAGATAGAAATCCCGAAGGCTGGAGCTAGAGCTGAAGGAACGTAACAATGCTTCCCTGGGGGCGCTGGTCCCCATACCATATTATAGACATACCTAACTAACCTACCTATTGCCTATGGCCTATCCTAAGCCGCCTGAGGGGTAGTGCTCCCGCGAACACTGCACGGAACAGAGGCAATAATCAGCACCGTNAACAGAGGCAATAGTCAGCACCGCGCGAACACTGCACGGAACAGAGGCAATAGTCAGCACCGTGCCAACACTGCACGGAACAAAATCTAGACCTAATCAGATGCCTCGAGCCCAATCTCGTCTACTCGGCTAAAATTGAAGTACTGGAGCGAGCGTTAAGGTGCCCCGGCCAGCGGTCAATTGATGCACACTAGTATTATGTAATGTGAATAAAATTGAATCCCTTCCTTTGTTATAAAATTTTCAGAATGTAGAAAAAAATAAGGGCAGTGAAAAGCGCTACTGGAGGATGCCTTCTTGCGCCGGGCTATTGGCCGCTACGATCGTAATAGTTGCGTCTTCTTAATGTAAACTAAGAAGGCGTAAGTAAAGAACTTGCACTTCTACACCGTCCATTCGAGAGTATCTAAATTTTGTTATCTAAAGTATAGATATTACGTTCCTCGCTACAATACTACAATGAACTCCTGTTGTTAGAACCATACTTTAGCACATAAATGTTTTATTGATAGTTATTGAAGATTACTAGGTTTTGCAGGAGACTAGTCAAAATAATCCAGAAAGACCAGTAGCAGTATTGTCGAGATTCTTAACTTTGAAAAGCTACAATATGATCCCAGTTGATGGAAGTACTCCTTTAGACCTATTGTAAACCATACAAATGAGCTTCCCTGAAAAAATGCTCAATACATACGACTATAATACTCTTTTGGCTTTAATATATACTCTTGTGCGGCCGACTGCACAGAGCGTCCTGGCCGTCGGACAGCGTCCATTTTAGTGCCGTTGGCTAGGAATTATTTTTTTGAGAGACGGAACCTTATTTTCGAGAAGTTTCAATGCACAGAAAATGCAATATTGAATGATATCCAAACCGTTCGTCTACTAATATATCAAAATTTACAAATTCTACGGAAATATTGGTTACATTTTCACACGTTCGTATCACGCTGCATTGCGTCAAATGAAAGAAACAAACATTTCCTTACGTAACATAACCCTAATGCAACCTCAACTTAACCCTAACGCAACCTAAACTTAACCCTAACGCAACCTAAACTTGACCCTAGTGCAACCCTAACCTAAATTTAACCCTAGTGCAACCCTAACCTAAATTTAACCCTAGTGCAACCCTAACCTAAACTTAACCCTAGTGCAACCCTAACCTAAACTTAGCCCTAGTGCAACCCTAACCTAACCATAACCCTAACGTAACCAAATGTGATCCTAACGTAACCGGGAGGGAGCAAAGGAGCGGGAAACAGGTTATAAAATATAAACTAATGTTTCATTATTTTATCTAATCATAAACCTTTTGAGAATAGGTTTTCGCAACTCATAAAATAAATTTTTATCTAATGTCACTAAAATGAAGGCTGCACGATGGACAGGACGGTCTGTGCAGCAGGCTGCAGTAGAATAAACATTAACCCTCTTCTGCACAGCGTCTGGAGGTCAGAGTCATGCCACCGCTCTGCCTAACCAGCACGCTCCAGGTCCGGCCTCCTGCCAACTTTATACCAAAGACGAGTTTCACACAGGAAATCTATTCCTCAGACCTTATAGGAAAAGATGCAAGGGTTTCCATTATAGATAGTAAGTCAGCTAAGAGTCAGTGGTCAGAATGCAAAAAATAAAGCTTCAGATTAAGTTAAATTGTAATAATTCTAGCCTAAAATATGAACTCACCATGGTGTGGATTCAGTGCGAGTCCTAGGCTGGCCTCCCAAGAATAGGGTGGTTCCATCTTGGAGTGATAATTAATCAGAATAATTCTACCAGAAAATCACCATAAGATTAAAATTTCACATTTTTAATTGTCTGAAACTTTTTGAATCAAATTTTAACTGTAAAATCTATTTTATTTCAATCTTGTCATAGTGGATGTGGCTGTCAACTAAAGAATACTCCATGCCACGAAGACACGAGGTTGGAAACGGACAAAAGACTTTTGGTATTTTTTTATCGATATTATTATATTTAGCTTTAATTCTAATCTGGAACGTAAAGATATTGAAGCTCTCTCAAACGTGGTTCGAAAGCCACTTCCACCTGTACCTTCAACCAATTCTACGTCATACAAAATTTGCCAGAAACTTTCAGAACAGATAGTATGATGCAGGTAGAACAAATATTCATGTAAATGTCAATTAATCATCAGAACTTCAATTTGGCAATTCGAATGCCGCATATTTCTCATATTGAAAGCATTGTATGCATATAGAAATCTTGCGTAGCGCTGGAGTGTCACTCTTTCAATGAGGTGGTTGGAGCCGGAACCAGTAGAAAAGCATCCGGGAACTCTGATGTGAAGTGGTCACGTCTCTCACTTATCCGACAGAAACATTCTTAACAACCAACCTCATTCGAGCCCTCCTTCTATGCCGCCCACTATCCAACAGGGAAATGTCACTGAGGCTTTTGATAGAAACACAACATTAAGTAAATAATAATTTGATCAGTACTCAGGATTGATTAAATTTACGAAGGAATTTATCGAGAAGAAAGAAGACGTGATGCACATCTTGAAGTTCAGTAGTAAATGTTCGTTGGGATGATACATTGAACACGGTGGAGCATTTACATTAATTAATTATAGCAATGTACCTTTTACATGATCTTAGATACAAGAAGACATTTGAATACACATACAAGCGTTGACAACACAATACCAGGATTGTCAACAGTGACGGACGACGATTGCTATTACAAAACGGAAGGGCTGCTTGATAGACTCCAATTGCTATTAAGGAACCATAAAAAAAATAGAGAAAAATCTTTGATTCCAAAATCAGTCACACACAAAGCATGAAACCAGTCAGGATTTCCATGAATTAGACTACATACTTAAAAACATAAGTGTAGACGTTTCGTAGAGACTTCTATAATTGTAATTATGAATTCTCAAGCCTATCGGTCAGCATGAAGTAAATAGCACCTTAAGCAAAATATTATCTAAAAACATCGTGTGATTCTGTGCACATACCTGGTGCAACTCCAAAATTGCAGTTTGAAGATAGGCTACAAAACGGGTAAGAAAAGAGTTGAAGTTCTTGAAAATTATACAGAGTTAAACCTAGATAATTTGAATTTGAGTTTCAGTACGTTAAAACATCAATGGAGTTGCATCCTCTCGTGTTTACAAATATGTATCAACAGCGTCATGGGAGGTTCGCGAGTGTACTGAATGAACTAATGTCATTTGTTAGATAGAGAAGATTATTTATTTCAACGGAAGGGACGCATATTTTTTGGTAAATCGTACTTTTAATAAATAAAAATACAGTGTTGTAATAGGAAATGTAAATCCCTTTGATACCAACAACGTCAAAAGTATGCGAGAAGCTTCAGTGAATTAGAAAAGATGTGCTATATAACTTTTGAGAAATTCTCTCCAATAAAGGTTTAATTGTGGCGCAGTGGCAGTGCACCTGCCGTCTGAGCGACCAGCCCTCGGGTTCGTTCCCGAGGATAGGCGCTGGTTGTTTGCGATTGCGTGACGGCGTAGTACGCCTTAGAAAAGAAAGAAAAAATTCTTTTTCCGTATAATAAAACCCAGAACTTGATAATGAACCCAAAAGTTTAAGTGGGTACTGACTGTGGTATCGGGAGTAACTATCATTGCGTTGCCATTAATTATGCAATATTGATGGGCCAAGATATCGTATACCAAGTTCTAGGAATAGCAAATCTAAGCGTCATGGCGCAATGGTAGCCCGCTTTCTCACAGTTCACAGTCCCAGCGTTTGAATTCAGACTTCCTGGGCTGATTTTATGACATCCTGGTAAATTTGTCAGAGAAAGGAAAATCTGAACCTGAAATATTCTACTGAATCTACCTTTATAAAAGGATGCGATTGTGGTCACAGTGTAATCATTGTAAGGTCCTGCCATACGTTATGAGACATTTACGGATAATGTATTTCAAGTAGATTCTAGGATAAGTGTTTTTAAAATGCATCCACTTTCGACTATGAGAGAAGCAAAGATCCCTCTATGCTCATTTTAACTTTTCAATGACCGTAAATATGCCATCAATAAAGTCATTTTTACTTAAAGTCTATTACAAGGCTGACAAGTACTAGTCCGATATCCCGCAATATTGGCAACCACCTTCAATTATGCTGCGGAGAGATCAAGAACTTGTCTTCACCAATGGATCATTCTAAATTTGAAAATACAATTTGCTAATCAATTGCAAAATTAATATATTCTGTTAGGTGACTAAATGATAACGCTACAACAATAAGTAGAAGAAGCAAATTTATAAGCTACGGAAAACAGAAAATATATAAAATAAAAATGAAAGTGTAACAGGCACCCATAAAAAAGATATATTCGCAAGAAGGCTTGCATCTTAATGTTAATGAATGTAAATGTAAGAAAACAAGTTAAAATTCAAATGTCTAGTATCACGTGTTCTTATTAATATGAAAAACATGTTACCTATCAGTATCAATATAAATATGAATGTAATAATGAAAATTATATACGTTTCACATGTTATGGCTTGTGAAGTATCTAAATTTTTATATTTCATGTATATTAGAACATTTAGTGGTAGATGGTGTGAGGTATATTAAACTTTTGAAGTTTTGCATTGATAGTATGTCTCACACTTATAATTTTAGGGGATATAGGGAAATTCAAGAGCATTACATATCGCTACGGCTTACATATTTTCATACTTGTACTACTTTGTGATTTAGTCATCTTCAGTTTAATACCAATGACACGGAGTAAAATGATCAATTTCAACTCTGTTAACAAAAATATAATATTTTACAGTAACTGCATCGAAAATTGATAAACTGTACTCTGATGACTATGTATGCATTAGTAATCCGTAATTGCTAGAAAAAAATAGCAACTCACGAAAATGTGCTCTGGTTGAAAAATTATTATAATGCGTTGTGTAAAAATGTTAATGACATCATCATCACGAACTGAAAATGATGTTGACATCATATAATAAATAAATAAGAACTTAAAGAAAGAAATGTAAATACGGGTCGAACTCCTTTTGATTTCGCCATCTATATAGTATTACAGAGTATATAATTCAATAAACGATTTATCTGGCCCGTTATATATAGAGTTGAACTCTAAGATAACATCTTTGGTGTCACTTATCGTGTTAGTCAACAGACCTGAGTTGATAGGTAGCATTGAAAATAGGAAAAACATTGGTGATAGACATTAAGATAGTTGCAAATTAGCTAAACATGGCAAGTGGAAATGCCTTACAGGTAAATAATTGATATATTGAGTGTTCTCAATGCAATCTAATTCAAAAGATATGTTTTGTTTTTTGCATGTGTCTCTTGGTTTATATAATTAAGAAGTAATTAAATTATTCATGTTGTGGCTACAGGGTGCAACTAATAAATTATTATTATTATTTTGAAAATAAGTTAGATTTCGATCCAATTTTACTACAGCCAGATTTACTATTGACTTTTTGTGGTGTATGGCTAGAGAGACCTATAATTGATTTTCTGAATTTGAACCAATTTATTTCACAGTTATATATGTAAAACTGAATTTTTAGAATGTTTTTATAGTTATTATGATATAAATATTACCTAAACTGCATTTGTTACATCCTGCTGGCTATATTGATCACATAAGTAGTTGATGCCATCAACATTTTTTAACAGTGACTATATAGTTTGGGTATAATTGCCTTTTATATTAAATAATTGCTTTATAGTTGATTTTTCCTTCTAAATATATTACCAATTTATAAGAAATTACTAATGTAAGTTATAAAATATTGAATGCTCTTATCTAATCTGAAGCATTAAACTGCAGTTATCAAGACTAAAGATGCCTTTGATTCAAAACTTAACATATGTGTTAGCAAAATGAAACAGTTTTGTTAAAAAAATTGCTATCATTGGTGAACATGCAGGAAGTCACTTTCATATACATGAATATGATTATAATTTCAAAGTTTGGAAAAATTTGTATAGCTCTAAGTAAACTACCTCAAAATAATTGTAAATTGTTTCATATACAGAAAACTGATGGCAAAAAATAAATATTTAGATATTTAATAATACTTCATATAAAAGTATTTCATATTCAACATGTATGATGTAAGAGATAAACAGCTAATTGCAATCTCTATTATTAGATAAATAGTTAGGCAGTGGGAAAATATTCTATCTAAAATCATAATTGGCATGTAAGTATAGAAATAATCAATCACAAAAATAGATAGAAAAATTTGCAATTTTAATATAGATATCCTTTATAAAGTTATAGGTATTAAGCAAAGGGTTATGTACTTTACTGGGGCAAACTGCGCACAGAGTGTCCTATTCATACAGCCTTCATTTTAGTGTCATTAATTAAGAAGTTGTTTCTGAGTAATGGCAACCTATATTAAAAAGATCTATGATAAAAAAAATTTGGGAAAATTAATTTTTAATATATAACCTAGCTCCCACTCATTGCTTCTTTCAGTTATGTTAGGTTAGGATTGGTTTGTTTTGCTAATTGACATGATGTAATGTGATGTGATGTAGGTAGTCAGAAAATGTGAAAATGGGGATCTAATTTTGTTAAAGTGTGCATAATTATCTTGTATTGGTATCTGAATGGCTTGAATATTGTTTAATGTAACTTTTTCTATGATTTAAAGCAGGTCATAAAAAGGTTTCTGCCACTCACTAAAAATTCCCATCCAATGCACTAAAATGAAGGCTGTATATTGAATAAACTGCTGTGTGGAGTTACCCACAGTAAGTATTAAAGCCAAGTTCAATTCTAATTTCATCTGTAAAGCTTTGTAGTAGGTATGGGAATCATGACACCATTTTGAAAATATTAGGAATCTTTGAAACAATGGTAAATATTAGCTGTACATGATAGTAAGTTTGTTATAAATGATGAGTAACACTTTACAAAAATTTCTAGAATTTGTCGTGAACCTGATCGATTACCACAAATAGCAAACTAATTTGTAAGCACACAAGTTTTTGTAAGACATCCAAATTGTGTTTTAGAGTTAGAACACAGATACATACGCTTGCATGCTTTGTTCTGATCAGCTAAAGTGGGCTTTAAAACTTGTTTGTGAAATATTTTCAAACGCTGTGTTTTAAGTAATTGTTCATTTATGCACATTATGCAATTTAAGTTATCTTTATCAACATCAATTGAAAAAAAGAATTGCTTAAAAATTGTGCTATGATGGAAATAGGTTGATAACAAAAAATCATTTAATAGCATTTTATTTCATTTTTTATCTATATAAATTTTTTCTATATTGTATCTTGTTATTCATTCTATTTTATTCATATGTTTTTTTTATGTAAATATTTTTTCAAATAATTGGCATTTTCTATTTGGTTTCTTCATTTTCAGAAAGCCATTGATTTGGTGACCAAGGCAACAGAGGAGGACAAAAGCAAAAACTACAAAGAGGCCCTTCATCTCTATGAGACAGCAGTCGAGTATTTTCTTCATGCCATGAAATGTGAGATTTTTGATGCAAGGCCCACTGGGGATGGGCAGAAATGTTACAAGTTAACATTATTTCATGTGGCTCTGTGGGCATAATGGTGATGAGATTGCATGTTCCTTCTTGTATTACCTGCAGCCATTATGGAAGTCAAAAATTGGTGTGTTTGGTGAAATGTAATTCTATTTCTAGTGCTATATTTGAATGTCCTCCATAATGTATCCCATAATAAGTACCATTTGCTTTTACCATTTGTGAAGTGTAGGCTGTTGAAAATGTTATTTTCTGCATTGTGTGTGATACAAATGTGAGAAAAATTTTTTTTAATTTACCCTGGCAATTTTTATTGTGTATTTTGAATTCTTACTTATCATAAGAAATATATTTTGTGGTAATATTAAATCTTGGTTATGTACCTTGCCTGTGTAATTTAGTTATTTAGCAAACATCTACTGCCATTTTACCATCATACTATAAAAGGCAAGTGGCTTAGACTTGTAAACAGAAATTTTTTAGCTTGTATCATTGTTTATGGTGCAAAACAGCTGAGAGTTTCATGAGCAGTTAAAATCCCTAGCTGACCCACTCTTCATCTAATGCTCATCTAGTGTTGATGCAGGAACATTTTAATTTTAGACTTCATATTAATTATCGCTACTTGCTTAATTAGAGACGCCATGTGTGTACGTTGTGCAGATGAGGTGCCTAACGACCGAGCAAAGGACACAATCCGGGCCAAGTGTAAGCAGTACCTCGACCGGGCTGAGAAGCTCAAGGAATACATCAATAAAGGTGACAACCGCAAGAAGCCTCTCAAAGATGGAGAAAGTTCAAGTAAGAAAGATGGCAGCAAAGATGATTCTGATGATGAGGATCCAGCAAGGAAAAAGATGGCCCAGAAAATGGAAGGAGCAATTGTTGCAGAGAAACCAAATGTGTCCTGGGATGATGTGGCAGGGCTGGAGGGCGCCAAGGCAGCTCTGAAAGAAGCAGTCATCATGCCCATCAAGTTCCCTCAAATGTTCACTGGCAAGAGGACGGCATGGCGAGGCATTCTTCTGTTTGGCCCCCCTGGTACAGGCAAGACCTACCTCGCTAAAGCTGTCGCGACAGAAGCCAACAACTCGACTTTCTTCACTGTCTCCTCAGCTGACCTGGTCTCCAAGTGGCTCGGCGAATCTGAACAACAGGTGCGTCCTGCCGCTTACGTTGTCAGCCAGAACTGCAATGAGCTTGAATTTGCTGCTTGTTCAAATTTTCTGTAGTTGTGATAGGTACCTCGCTCTAGCTACCAGGGAAATGTTTCTCAGGGCTGGCAATTGCGTGTGCGCGCGAGGTGTTTTTAATCGATATCTGCTGTGTTGGTGGGGTGCGTCATGAGCGCCGAGGGTCGGCCCTGAAGGGAGATGCATACATAGGGTATTTCAATAGGTATGAGTCCACTGTAAGCAGCTGGCAAAATCTTAGTCTAAATTAAAAGCTGATAATTAAAAGTGTGTAAAATGTGTTTGCTATCAGGAAAAGATAATTTGGGCATATGATAAGCATATAATGGAGCAGAGATACTTGGTAGAAGCTAATGGGTCTTAATGGAGTTGTTGTAGGAAGGTTGTTATGCGTGTGTAGTAATTACATGAATAATGAAATGAACAACAGATTTTATAATAAGATGTGCTTGTTCTTGTTGCTAGTGAAGGTATTATATAGTTGGGTAATGCAATTATTGCTTTATCTTCTGTGTATAAAGTAGGTTTAATGGGCACATTTCATTTTATTCAGGAAGGTGAGGTCTTTTTAACCTTTGGTCTACCCAAAAAAATGTGTGTCAGCTGCCATCAGTAGCATACAATGGACCCAATGTTTTCTTACAATTCTTTATCAGAAATGTTTTCATATTTTACAGCATAACATCATTGATACTGTTTGAACTTGTATTGAATAAGACCTTTAGTAATAATGAAACTTTGCCATAATTGCCCAAAATGAGTTAGCAACTACAGCTTCACTGCTCTTCATGAGGTCCTTGTCAGCTTCCCTCAACACAGTGCAATATATTCGCCTCAATGTAATGCCTATTTAATGAGAGCCATTGCTGAAGCTAGCATTCCTCTAACTTCTCCTGAATTACATCATGAAAATCAGAAGCACTGCTCGTGTGCCAGCCGACTGATTAGGAAGTCTGTACTGAAATTCCCTCCGCCACCAGCTTTGTGTTGAGGTTCTGGGCAGTGCAGTTGGAGGCCTGCCTGTCAGGCCGACCCTCAAGGGGTCGTGCTGACGTGTCGTGGTACTGACGGCTGCATCATTATCTCAGTGCAATTAGTGAGACTGTAAGGTGCCTGTGGTGCGCCATGTGATAGATATGTTTAGAAAATGATGTAGTTTTGATGATTTAATTGCCGAATCAGTGGTGCACATGGAGTTATTTTATTATATCTGGATGTAATTGTCCTGTTGTTCAATAAAATTATATTGCCCAGCTATAGAGTAAAGCCCTGTTGCCTGAGAAGTTCGTCTGATCGTATGAGCAAGTTCTCCCTCTTCACTGGATTCCTTGGAAAATTCAGTTTGAAGTTAAATTCCGTTGCATTTCGCCAACGATCAAAATATTCTTGGTATGTGCTACTAAATCACTATGGCTAACTTTCAAGACAATGAAATGAAATTAAGGTATAAAGAGTAATACAGAAATGAACCATTCTCACAGGACTTGAACAGCAAACATAAACTGTGATAGATACTGGGTTTGTGGTTGAAAGTGGTTATTACGTAGCCGTATTATGGTGTGGAGAGCTGTAAAAATTGTACCAAACGTGCATAGAAGTTTGGAAGAAGTATGGTACGAGTGACACGGTTTGATAGAACAAAGTATTGGTGTTCTTTCTCGTTTCCAAAGCCGTTGGAAGATCTAGTGACACAGGGCCATCTGAGCAGAAGTAGACCTAAGTAGACCTATTGTTGCACCAGGTGCGGACGCTCTTCGAGATGGCGCGGGAACACAAGCCGTCCATCATCTTCATCGACGAGGTGGACTCGCTGTGCTCCTCTCGCAGCGACCAGGAGAGCGAGAGCGCCAGGAGGATCAAGACGGAGTTTCTCGTCCAGATGCAAGGTCAGTCTCGGCTTTGTGTCTGGCCACTTTTGCTTCATTTCTGTTGTGGAGTTAGGGAGCCCCTCGTCCAGATGCAGAATCAGTTCCCCACTTGTTGCTGCGAATTTTGCGTGATCTTCGTGTGCCTGTTATTAGGCGGGAATTCCAAGTTGACGTGGGTGATTTTGAAGTAGTTTGTAATAATTTCAGCTCTCGACTTGTCGGTCTGAAGTCAGTTGTTGACGAAAAGCTTGACCAAGAATTACTAATTATATGTCGGTTTATGCTAGTCAGAAAGATGGATGCAAAGTTCGATATTTAATACTTTTAAGTAATAGTAATTTGTCATTTGTTCGAAGGTTACGAGTCGAATGCATGTCTGTGATTTCTTATTTATTCAATGACCAAGTTCCTCCTAAGTGGATTGTACGCCAGCAGCAGGGGTTACATCATTGATAAAAAAGCTGCTGTATGAAGTTTTATTGCTACTTAATTAGCACATAACACTCATTCGATAGGAGTGGTTGCTAATAACTGCGTTATTCATAGATACCTTCTAGTGACAACTATGTTCATCACTCTTGTGTCCATTGGTTTCAAGACCAAAACCTGTCCCCGGCTGTGGGCCCGACAACTGTAACCGTCACAAATGGACCCACCGCATGAGAATCCTGACGGCGAGTGTGGCGCGTCGGCGTGAGGAACAGTTGGTGTTCTTTGGTCAATGATTATGCAATGGCGATCTAAATATGTCAGTTTCGTCATTCTGTCTTCTGAAAAGTCCTCTAAACTCGAGACTATGCAGTTCATCGTACCCGATACAGCTCCCATAAATAATAATAATGGTCTTTCTACCTTTTAATTGGGACTGTTTATGTTCAGCATTCAAAACACAGTGTGCAGTAAAGTGTTAATAATTGGTTTCTAAAAACAGTCTGCGCGACCAACAATCTATAGATGGTGCGATACGGTCTGGTGTGGGTACGAGATGGTAATTTCGCTGTCCAACGGCATGGGACTTGGGTAGGAACCCTAGAATGGACCTCTCACCTCGCTCCTGTCACCTCGCTCCTATCACCTCGCTCCTGTCACCTCGCTCCTGTCACCTCGCTCCTGTCACCTCG
>VOMN01081954.1:0-70247 GCA_014899125.1 Orchestia grillus | reverse complement strand
CGAATAAGCTAGTTTTGATTAGAAAGATAATTAATACAGTAACTAAATTTGTGAAACCAAAATCCTTCATTTTTAAATTCAGGATTAATTTGTCGGTATGTAATTTTACCTGTGTGGAGAATCGGAGTCAACGTGTTTAAGTTACACGTGGGGAAAGCAAATTATATATATATATATATATATATATATAGTGTCTTTCTGAACCAATCCGCAAATCAATTAAACTGAAGTGACGCTCCAATGCGCAGAGTGCGCTGAAGGCACTTACTCCGCACGAAATTGCACATACTCCCTCACCTGCTGCTGCTGCTGCAGCACTATGCTGACGAGTGAATGTTGATGCTCCTGCTGTGTGGAGATTTCTTTGCTTGTAGCTTCAAGCAAACTGACAGGTGTGTAGCTCCAAGCAGGGTAACTGATAGGTGTGTAGCTCCAAGCAGGGTAAATGACAGGTGTACAGCTACAAGCAAGGAAACTGACAGGTGTGCAAGCAAGGAAGGTGACAGGTGTGCAGCTGCAAGCAAGGAAACTGACAGTTGCGCAGCTGCAAGTAAGGAAGGTGACAGGTGTACAGCTGCAAGCAAGGAAGGGGACAGGTACGCAGCTGCAAGCAAGGAAGCTGACAGGTGTGCAGCTGCAAACAACAGCCGTAACACCCGTTGTATCGTCACCCAGAACAAAAATAATGTGAATGCAAAATGAGCTTCGAAACCCTCGGAATTCAGCGGGCTCATATGATGATACCTGAGGTATTTGAAGTTTAAAAATTTCAACGATATTAAATTTTGTGGCACGAAGCGTCTAAGGAAGTTTTTGAAAACATAACGAGGCCTCCAACGCAAGTGTATTGTGAAATTCGTGCATCACCAAATAAATATTACCACTTGTCGAGCACGCGCTAACGTAAAGCATTTAGACATTTGATTAAATACAGCTGTTCAAGCCAGTTACGTTCGTCTATTCTTCATAAGTTAAATATGAAACGTGGCGTAAAATTAAAAAGTCGAAATTAATTTTGAGTGAATAACTCAGAGAAGAGCTTTATTCAAAATGGAAAAATGCTCATGAATGCCCGTTAGTTGACATTCAATACTAAGTTTTCCGGCCCAGGGCTATTTCTGATCCAGGGCCCTCCAGGGGGAGGGGGAGGAGGAGGAGGGGGAGGAGGGCTATTTGAGGACATGCCATCTTGAGTTCATTACGCGCTCGAGTCATTCATAATATTGTTTTTTTAATTCCGGATAATCTTTTTAAATTGAGGTGCTAACCCAGGAAATTGAAAGACTCCCAGTCATAGTAGTTGTAACAACAACTATGATGGTTTTAGGAGTAGTGAGCAGTGAGTGTCATGTTATGCCACCTTACAATTTTCCACAAAGTTTTATAGTTAATGCTGGATACATTAATGTTCTACAAACGGTTGGTAAGCCCTGGATAAGCCAAGTATCCATTGGAGGGTCATATGTCTTACAGCAAAACTCAGCACCTTATCGCAAATCCATTAAAACCGAAGATTGATATGGTGAAAATTTCTAGGATGATATGACTCCAATTTGTAGGCTCCCAAACTTACCAGATTTAAATCCTATGAACCATAAGGCATAAAGTATCCTTAGAAAGGTAAACTAGTCGACATCATTGTAACATCCTTGCTTTACCGAAGGCCACCGTTGTTCAGGTGATGTCCGAAATGAATATGAATCATTTAATTTCAGCTTGTCAACGGTTTCCGACACGCATAGAAGCAGACAATGTTGAAACAGGAGTATTATCAGGGACAATTGTGCAAATTCGATTCACCAACGTACACTTTGCAAAAATATAATTCTTTGTTTAGCATGCTGGAAATATCCTCAAATAATAACCTACGCACCCTGCATGTCTCTAAGCAGTGCCATATGGTGTATCTCTGGTCAGAACTTGACAATCTACTGTACGGAGAAGCTGTAAAAGGCAATACGCTGTACGGAGGAGCAGTAACGAATCGTACAGTGTACAGAAGGGCAGCAATAGACAAACCACTGCACAGAGGAGCAGCAATAGACCAACCACTGCACAGAGGGGCAGCTATAGACAAACCACTGCACAGAGGGGTAGCAATAGACAATACACTGTAAAGGACTTCCACGAATATACAGCAGAACATTAGCCTGGGGAGCCCCTCTTCCGTGCACAATTGACCAGCCAATTGGCGAGACCAAGAGCGTCTCATCAGTCGCAGCTGACCGCAAACCAGGCTCTTTGTTCTCAAGTTTCTGTGACGGACAATTTAGGTTGAAGCCAAGGCTGAAAGTACATGTATTGCGTGGGTCAGAACTTGGGTGCCACTTTTCTCCACAACCCTGTTATAATCATGATGTTAAGAGGAACGTAAATCGGCTAAATACTGTGGAAAATAGGAACATCATTTGTATTTGCATATCCAAAGAGCTAAAAGCTAGCATATTTGATATATTAACGTGCTCCTCAATTCAAAAGCACTTCTCAAATGCGCTTACTAAAAGCTTGCTTAGATAGGGGATAGTTTTGAAATAGTTGTGTTCGTGCCTCTGAATACTAATCTCAAACTCCATGATTACGAATGCGTAAAATTTCCTAATTTCAACCAAAATTTTCAGCAGCCTCGGTGAAACTCAAAGCCCTGCGATATTACAAAATTGTCGGACTTTGTCCCAACTTTCAAAGATAAAGTAAATGAAGCACCTCGAAGTTATGTATAGCTTAGATTAATGTAATGCTTATGTTTCAATTCAGAAACGTTTTTTTTTCATCTCCTTCTCCACGAATGTTAGTCATTATTTATGAGAAATTTGACAGTGTTTTGATTGGCAAATAATTTCTCTCTAAGCCATCATTTTACGAAACTTTTAAATTTTCAATAGCATCAATTTGTTGTCAGAATACATACAGAAATCTAAATCACAGCTTGAAGAAAGTTCTCTCGCTAACTTTTCGTTCCGGAAGTCCAAACAAATCGTACATTCATGACAGAATATAAAAACAACAAGGGACTGAAAAGTTATATTTCTTTGCTCGTCGGGAAATAATTGGAATCAAGCTCCAAAGAGAACAGTAACAATTAAAGCGATAGTTTGAACAACTTCAGGAATCATGTTTCCTTAAATTAAATGAATAACATTGAACAATCCTTCAGTGAAGTCACCAAAACCCGTCACCGATGTTACTTTTAAAACCAAACCGCTGAATGACATCAATGCTAGTGGCTCTCTCCTCTCTCTTCCCGAAAGTCTTACAAAGAGTTGACCTAAACAGTTCAGTAAACCGTATGAAGGACTAAATAAAAATAATAATCGAATACTTAACTAAATGATGCCTTTGAACGCACCAGCATTCAACCGGGAAGCATTTTCAGGGGTAGTTGCTCTTCACGACCTGGGCATCAGAGTTACGGGTCGCAACAGCAAGCGCCGTTGTTGGTATGTTGCTTGCAATGAATGTCCGTCTGCTGCCTAACATTCACTGTTCGCGTACAAACTTAGCTATATTTACTATCTCCAACTAGGAAACTGTGACAATTGGAAGTACAGGTGCCGAAAAATATCAGTGTAAGTTCTACGACATTTTTTACTCCAACTTCGATAAACTAACTTGACCTATGTAGTACGACTGCGTGATTTTTATGTAGGTAATTGATAATTTTAGTCCCAAAAGAATTTTGGTGATCATTACTGGCATCCCATTATTTATGAAAACACTCCCAACTTCAATTTTCTCCGCACCATTTCTTTTGAACTCTTTAAAAAATATTCCAGGTTGTTTGAGCTCATACGAAGATTAACCAAAATTTCTCGCTACAGTATCTCGTAAGTGGATTCAGCTGCAACCCCTCAGCACATAGCACATGTTTAAGAATTTAGAACTCTAAATCCGAGCTGCTGGACTCCAACGCACGGAGAAAAAATTTTCATCGGATATTCGCTGGTTGTAAATTTGCTTCTTAGTTCGGGACGGTGAGGAACGGTCCCTTACGCGCGAGCTATCGGCTCAGGAGCGGAAAACAAAAGAATTTTCTTTACACTACACAGTCGGGGAATTCTGTAGTGGTTGGGCACACCCTCAGTGTTTTCAGTCAGCAGCTCTCATGAACTAAACCAAGAGTAAATTAGCATTCGTCTAGTGATAACTGAAAGAGAATTCTCTTCAATAAAATTTTTGTTGTACGAGATTAATTTAATTACTTTAGATGTTCCTGGAACACACTGTGATTTTGTGCAAAGGGTATTCACGCGTACGTGTTTCCTGAGAGGCAACCCTCGCATGCCTGCTGCTTTGTCTCCATTGCAGGCACAGATATAAGGATGCCGCACGCTTGTTGATGGATGCCAAACGATATCATTCCGATGCAGAAATAGCATGTTGTAAAAATTTTGTCTAAAAGCCACATCAAAAATACGCTGAAAAGAAAGGATTTGATTTCAAGAAATATATTATTATCAGGATCTTAAAAATTCTCAGAAGTTGTCTATAGAATGGTTATTTCTCACCCATCATGACCATTCTGCGCATCACAAGTTTTCAATGGAATAACAGGTGCTCATTTAATCTACGCTTTCCGGCGATACCCTAAAACAATAAATGCTGTAGACGTCAGATTGCGTCAGGTCCAAACCGCAAATACAAAGTAAACATCCGATATTAGAGCCCAAAAAAAGTATCGGTCAGCAATCCCTGTCTCGGCACGTAATAATTATCCTGCGTTCTGCGTTGTTTTCTCAAGCAGAAGCTGAGGCTGCTTGACAGCACAACTGTAGTTGGTCTGTTTCAGTGAAAAATTATTTGAATTATTTCAAACGATGTAGGCCCACTTATGCTACACTAAAATTGCGTGGAAACAGCACTGAGTATGTTGGCGGTGTGCGAAAATCTGTTTCTTTCCCTGTAAGAATACTATTACATTTCGAAAAGCAGGGCCATATGTTACTTGTTCGTAATAGATGTGCTCTAAACGCTTGGATTTTTTTGCGGTATGGTGAATGCGACGGAGGAGCTCGAGACTTGCATTTAGTTTATGAACAAAGAATTGCCGCGACGAGCGGTTACAAGTCACTTCTACTTTGGCCTGCAATATTAAAGTTTTCACTCTCAGCAAGAGTTCTTTTTGTCCAGACGAACTACTATTAACTTCCTACTCTGTAGAAATAGCAAGGCCTGAGTTTTCCTCACCATGACTTTTTTTGTGATTCCCTATGCTTGTTATTTACATATCTGTATCTTTCTACTGGATACAAGAAAAGCTTTTTCATCCGAGCTTTAATTCGAGATGCCAAAACTGACTGCCTCAAGCCTCAGAAAGAAATTTTATAACTCTCAAAAAGCCTCAAACCGTGACACGAGAGAGAAGGTTCACCATCGTGAAGTAAACGAATATAAAATCGGTAGTATGGATAAGTCTATTGTTCTCGAGGATATGTAGCAGTACAGTTACAGAACTCACCAAGAATAATTTCGAAACAATCGAGTTTTGCAATAAAAAAAAGGATATTTATTGTTGGTTAATGTACTTTGAAGCCACTTAACTGTGGGTATTGCGATACCTGCCCTCGCACTTTGTACATCGAACTTTCTATTACATTGTCACGCCAACAGACAGGCCCAACTTGCGACCGCAGTCTTGAGTTCTTCTAAATATGTTGAAAAGTTCCTTACTCTGTTACATTGTTCCCACTCCCCATTAAAATAATGAAACTCGCTAATTATTGATGAACAAAATGTGAAGAATTAAATGAACGGACACCAGGCTTACAGTCACATTTTAAGGGTGAGACCGTTGAGATCCTGTAGGGGGAAACGCACGAGTGCGGCGGTTAAACTCCATGGGCGAATTGTCATTCGTAATGTACGAGATCGTAGCGAATTTCATTCTTGAGATGCGCACGCGTTGGACAATCACTTAGCTCAACCAGCCTTGCGTGCAACAACGCTTTTTCTAAGTGGAACAATACAAATAAAAAATTTATACATCGAAGACGTTTAGTTTCTTGCACACTGTTTAGAAATGATATTCTAAAGCATCCCGTAAAACTGGGATGATAAGGGAACATTTTCTTCAGCATAATTACGTGGTGAGAAAAGAAGGGATCATTATTTGTGGAAAATAACATGATGCTTAATCATAAAGCCACTCTTGAAATAGTAAATGAGAAACAAGTCTCTTGTGTCAATTCTGAGCATAAAGGAAGCGTTCAAGCTCTCTTTGCCGGCGCTTTCTCGTGACTCGATAAAACTTTCCGGTTTTCAACTGCGCTGTTCCCCAAGGTCCTGCTTTTTCTGGCCCGGAGGAAATGCTCCACCGGAGTCAAAATCCGTGTTTCAAGAGAGAAATTTACCATCAGAAGCAGCACTTATCAGCGAGAGAAAAGCACCAGCTACTGCGCGTTGCAATTTATTTTTAACCTATTGACTTCCGACTACCTACGTATTCTTTGCAGTAGGGTGAACAAATTTATGAATTGAGCTCATTTATCGATAATAAAAGAGCAAAATGTTAAGATGGCGGCTGCCCTGCTCGGAAACCTAGCCTCGACTTCAGCACAAATGTAGGCTGTCTTTGGCGAAAAAATGTATCCGAGATACCGAGCACCAATTCCGTAGTCCAGAGACGTGTACGTCACAGGTTTAGGCGGGATCAAGTTGCACAAATTTCGATCGGTGTTTTCACGTGGAATGAAGTGAATGAAAGTTTCTCATATACGAGTACCCGTGTAGTCTAATCCTACACGAACTTCCCAGAGGTGTCATTGAAAGTGAAGTGGATTTGAGTAGTAAGTACGTATTTTAATTTTTAGAAAAAATTGGTTTCTATGTATGACAATGAGAAAAAATACTAACTGAAAATTCAAAACCAACCAATGCTGCCTAGGATAAAAATGCTCTCCATAAAATTTTACAGAAACTTGTCAAAACTTGACGCTCAAATGTGAAAGTCGTGTTACACTTTCCCGCTGTCTGATCAGTAGTTTAAGGCTCTCTGTGTACCACATCACCGTCCTATCTAGCCCACACCCCCCTCCCCCACAAAGCTCCCTCACACTACACCATCCCTTTCGAACGGCCACCATTTGGACTTTCATCAATGCGACAGTCAAGCTTCGGTGAGGCAGTCAACTTTCGCCCAAAATGTTCCTTTAGAAAAGTTAGCCGTAAATTGGCGACACATTTGGGAGGCTATCCAAACACTTCCAGTACGTCAGTGAGCAGGATTTTCCGAGAGTGTCTTCCTTTCCTTATGTTACGAGCGCTAGCAGCTGGGGACGATGTCCATGTCGATATTGAGATGCGGTTGCTTTTTTTGTGGGCGCAACCGAAGGTGAAGAGTAGCTTATCGTTCGTGGTAAACGATTTTTTCATCGCTCTCTGTGCAAACCAAGAATAAAGACCCGGTGAAAGTTAATAAATTAGCTATTTTCCCTCGGGGTATGTAGTTAATTTTCAGCGTTTGCCAGCTTTCGAATGGCATTTACTTTTCATGACCCAACTTGAGTAGGAAAACTATGTTTGCAAATTTAAATTATTTCAATTGTATTTACATAGCTGGCAATAGAAATACGATTTGAAAATTGTACGACAGATAAACAATTTCGTCAGCCTATACTAAATAAAATCTACACCTTTGGTATATTGTCATTTTTGTCAGCTTTCACCATATTTCCGAAGGCTACCAGAAATGGAGACAACTTCCAATTAG
Source organism: Orchestia grillus (assembly GCA_014899125.1). Taxonomy (NCBI): domain Eukaryota; kingdom Metazoa; phylum Arthropoda; class Malacostraca; order Amphipoda; family Talitridae; genus Orchestia; species Orchestia grillus. The sequence goes on along the minus strand of VOMN01081954.1, from coordinate 62,542 downwards.
GAATAAAGTCATCTTCACCAGCTCGACACTTACGTTTAAATTAGAGTGAAAGAAACTAATCATGAGATGTAACCTAGCAATTACTAAGCGATAGTTGATTGACTGCAAGTCTCAGTGCACTTGATCCGATAATGTGGAACCGATCGCACGAAATGACCGTTCATCCGTTGATAAACGAGACTGAATTGGAGAGTGCGGGTCTAGTATGGCATTTATAAACCCGTTTTATCTTTTCATGAATCATTAGACTAATAAGCGCATGACATTGCCCAGAGACCCAGAGATTCAATGAAGCCAATGTGATCAACACTGCGATGATGGAAAGAATTTTTTCTAGCTGGCTTAGAAAAATAATTGCAAAGGTAATCCGTAAAACTCGAGTGGCCCAGAAGGCATCATCTAGAACGGAAGTTAATGGATTACTCGAGTTACAAAAATGACAAATGAGTTTAACATTAACTGAAATTTTTTTGGAGTGTTAAAAAATACAATCACGTATTCATGACTTTAGCATGAATACATTCATATATGCCTGAGATATGTTGCTGTGAACGGTCAAAACTCTCAAACTTACGAGTACTACTGTACATATGTACAAATTCTGAGGTGGTATTGCATTGGCAAAAACAAATTCTATGCAATTGGTTGGGATCAAATAAAAAACTACAATATGAATAATTTATCGCTCATTGAAAAGTTAACCTCTCAGCAACTTTTCAAGTGAGTGTTCAGGCAGAAAAAAAGCATTCTTATTCTGTTTCACAATGGCATTACCAATTGAATTTCATTTATTTTTCCAGAGACGATATCAGCAAATCCCCGAAAAGCATTGTTGAAACATCATCAGTAATTGGAGAACTCAGTTTACTCAGCACACAGCGACTAGGGCCTCCACCAGCCGAGTGAAGTGGCGGGATGGTGCCACCAATGCGTAAAATGCTCATTTTGTGCCGATTTTGCTGTGCGCATTTCCCTCCGAAAAATAAGGCTTTAAAACCTTACTAAATACGGAGTATCGATCAGTGTACACTTTACGCACCCGACGTGTGCAAGCTTCGCAATTAAAGTGGCGCATTCTTTTTCTTGGGCTAATTATGCTGAGACAGATAATCCAATTCCGGCACGCCCTAAAATCTCCCAGCCGGCGCTTCAAATTGAATTTAGAGCTGAACATCGCTGTGAACTCCACACGAAGGCAAGATGATAAAATCATGTTACCTTCTCTAGAGATTTTAATTCATTTAGGAGAAAATTTCGCCTAGACTATCCAAGAAACATTGGATCATTAAAGTCTATTTCTCAGGGCCGACGGGCAGATCGAAGTCTGAACGATCAGCTTAATGAAAGGCCTCAATTTGCTGACCGAGGCGCGGGCTCTTCTTGGGCTCTGGGGGCCATTTCTCACCTGGGCCATCACTCCCCAGCCTGCAGACATGCTCTTAATTACTCAACATCTTATTTGATTTACCTGAAATTTTATGCCCCTAAAGTTTCACGCCCCTAAAATTTCGAATTCCATAATTACTTCACTTCTATCAGCTATGCGAGTTGGTTTCAGAGTAAAATGAATAGGAAGAAAATGTATATACGGCCCATAGGTTATGGTATTCACATATTACCCACTCTATGTTAGAAATCAGAGAAACTTATCCTTTCAAATTATTCATTCAATTTAATTTATGCGGTTGAAAAATTAATTATTTGATCATCGAAGTACCAACTTCTATTTTTTTTTGTGGTCAAATTTTTAATAAATTTTCGAGATAAATTTTATGAAAAATTTTCAACAAGGTAGTTTTCTCTTCAAAGCTATCATCCCATTCAGAACCTTATTCACTCATACAAATCAGAGTTTAATTTTAATTCAACGTGTGAGAATTAAATTTGTCTGTTATAGGGATGAAATTTCCAGAATTCTACTTCAATAGAAGTTGAATTCGTAAGGAAGCAAATTAATGGAAATCAGGCACATGCTTTACGTTAGTGTTGCGTTCTTAAAGGTACGATAAAGGTACGAATTGATTAAAATCAAGGATATTCTCGTTGCAAGAAGATTAATTTTTAAGGGAGACTTAACGTTCAGGAGGTCCACGTAATCTGCAGCTCTCACAAATTTATTCCTTGGGCAAAATCACCAGAATAAAAAATGCTGATTATAATAAACACACTACTTCAGATGCTTAAATTTGCTCTTGTGCATGAATGTGTACTGGCTTTTTCGAGGGACGAAAATTACTTGTAGGATATTCAAACGGTTTTCAAGGTAAAATCATTAATAAAGCATATTGTGCCCTCATAGATCCTTAACAACAGGTGATTTATTGGTGAAATTGAAGCTGGAAATGAATGTTCGAATTCCATTTGTAAGAGAATACCCAGAAACTCGAGAAGTAATAATAAATACTCGGCAAATAGGCAAGTATTTCTTGCTGTAATTCAATATACGTGTCAATATGCTAAATTTGATAATTACAATAAATTTTAGGGGCCGTTAGAGATAAAATTACTCAGATTTACATGCGTCAGTTAATCGGAGCTGCTGTATGGAAATGCAATGCTAAATGTCTTCAGAATTAACTCTTTATGTCCTGAATTTATTTACACGTATAAGAAAACATGGAGATGCTTTTCCTCACATGTGGATAACAGAGGCTTGTTATAAACACATTCATAAAATTATTATAATTATTATGAATTTTTTACAAAACGACGCGTATGTCCCATTAATGCCCCTAATTATCCCTTAGCCCATAATTTAAAAGGGGATCCGTATAAGGCATAAAGGATAAAACAATCTGCTGGCAAGAATAATGGAATCTCTTTTTCTAGCAATAGCTTGACTCGCACTCTGAGTAAAATACAGAGAAATGAAGCACATAATTTAGAAGGGGATACATATAAGGCATAAAGGATGAAATAATCTGCTGGCAAGAATAATGGTAAGCGAATCTCTTTGTTTAGCAATAGCTTGACTCGCACATTGAGTAAAATGCAGAGAAATGAAATCAGGAGACGTGTGCCGCTGTGTTGAGGCAGCACTTCACACCTGGGCAGCGTTGCTATGACTATCAGCGTCACCTACAGCGAGGGCGGCACCTCTGGAACTCGTTACCTGGACTTGTTTGAAACCATCACCCGATGTTCATCTCTGATGACTGAATAGATGTTACCTAATTTCACGGTGAAACGTCACTTCCATTCCCATAGTCTTTAGGTATCCTCCGTAAGTTTACAACTGATTTCTATAGACACATAAGGACCGATACATAAATTCATGTAAAATTCGCTCTTCCTGTAGTAGTTTTGTTATTTTCCTATGGTGATAAAACATGAACTTTTATACCCTCGTACATTTCTCTCTTTTATTCGTGAATTACTTTTATTTCGAGTAAAGATGAATTTTCATTCAGCAAACATGTTGAGAATCCACGTTTTGCACAATTGTGCAAAGTTTCTTTTTAAAAATTGACGCTTTGAAACCGGCAGCTTTCCGGTTTGCGTCCGCTTTCGATTTTCCCAACAAAAAAATGTTTAAAAAATATCACGTTACACTGAATTTGACCATTTCCTGAACTAAACTTTGGTAAGCTAACTAAAGTAATACAGGAACTTTGTTTTCGGGATGAACTTTGAAGCAGAGCTTAAATTTATCGACACCCAAAAGTGAACTCTAAATTTTATGTATGTTTTAATTTAAACGATGCACCTTCAGGCATTTTTACCAAAGACTCTCATTTAAGAGATATTTTTCAACGCTGATGTATCTACAGATAAGTCAAGTTCTGTAATGCACTGAAAGATGTTCACTGCGAAGAGTAGCACGAGTATATGTTAGAATTTTTAAAGCACTTTAACAGATGAGCAAAAAAATGAAGCCCCAAGAGATTTAATGGCTGAACCAAATTCACACTTTCTTTTCGGTAGAGGAGCTGCTAATTCTATTATTGGTTAATTTTAATGATCTAATTTTTGCCAGCTCGGCCCCGCCTTCTCGAGAAGAACGCAGCCTCGTAATCTACTATAAAAATACCAGCTTGTGTAGTGCTTTCACTGAGGCTCAATAACTTACCACCTAATTTGAAAATGTAATCCTGCCTGCAAAAACTATTTGCTTGGCTAGTGCCAAAATTCATCAGCAGGTTTCTGTATTACGCGTACAAGTTGACTACGTAAAAGTGCCTTCGGAACCACAAGTCGACACGGGATAGGAGCTCTCACGCACCATCGAGCTGATGACTGGCCAGCGCGTCGTCAGGCGTCAAAATCTAAGACTACTTGCTTCGATTTTCGACGTAAATCTTAGACTACATGCCTCGAATTTTCGACATGCAGCGCTGCAAAGTCATACTGCTGCACTTTTTCAATAATTCTCCAACAGGTGATCGTGAAAAGAGTAATCCAAATACCGTCTCTAGTCAGCTTTACTACATGTTTTTAAAGACGATTTCTACGTGAGACACCATTTTTGCCGCGAAAAATTTTGAAAAATAAGTTTTTCCTTTACATCGGTCACCAGTGAATAAGTGTGTACTGAAAATGATCACCCACCCAAATGATCACCGAAAATACGACTGCGAAAAATCTTAATAATGTCAAGGTTTTACTCGCATGACAATCAGAGTTTAACTCGTGTACACCAATCTTGATGGCGCTAAATCCTTTTGCACTCAAGCTCACATCTCTGACTGATGACAATTATCTAAAATAATCTTGCGATCTACTTATTGTTTAATGTCACCATCGTTTGTCACCTTTGTACATTCACAAACTTTTAAACCTGATTGATAAAGATCTTAAGAACAACCTCAAACTTCTTCGAAAAAAATGTAAATAATCAATGCACCCAACATACAAGGAAGTTTTCCCAATGACTGTTCGTCTAAACACGACGTGTGTCTGAAAAATTCCAGGACTGGTGTCGTAAACAATTATTTTTTAATCCACACTACAGGTTACAGTGGGCGCCATGGCGTTTCTGGTTAGCGTGATAGCCTCGCAGCCGGCACGTTCAGGGTTCGATCCCGGCTCAGGCAAGTTATTTCACGTAACCAGGGAAAGGAAGCTTAAACTACATATTCCTCACATTCCTCGCCACGCCAGTAGTTGTAAGGTATTGAAAACCCAACGGTAAAACGTGTTGGAATTAATAAAGGTTCTACAAGTTTTCCCTTTCAATGTTAGCACCATGAAGTATACAATTGTCATCTTCGTTCTTTGCAGCCCCTGAATTTTTTTATATATTTTTAGATGCGCTTCCTCTGCCTAAGATCTTAAAGTAATTAGCACAGAGCAACAGACTTGAAGTTTCTGATCCGGTTAGGGAAAACTCAGTCCGAAGCACTGAGATTGCTGCAGCAAGTCTACGGGGATGAGACGTCTGCAAAGAGATATTTACTGTGGTTTTGACTTCGTTCGGGGTGAGAGAAGAGGCGAGAGTTGCGGTAGGACAACTCGTAGTTTCTTTAAACATGCAAATTCAACTTCTCACACTGCTTTGAGTACCAAATAGTTCCTAGCCAAAAAAAGCATCGGTGCCTGGAACAACCTCCCTATTCACCCGGTCTGGCTCCGTGTGATTTTTTCTCTTCCACAACCCACAACCTTAACACTCTGACTGCGATTCTTCACGCAGGAAATACTTTATGTCGATCAAAATTTCCGCTGTGAGTTTGAATTGTGGGATTTTGCTCCCACAAATTTCTTTATTCTATTCATTTTCTCCCGAATCTAAACTAGCTTATTCGAGTCATGAACACTAATTTTATGAAAACTTAGAAATTTGTATTCATATATGTTAGTGCTTTCGTTGTGTTATGTTAGGTTGGATGATCGCGTGTACCATTTATGGCGCACGTCGCAGTCATGGTGTTAAGGGGTGATCAAGGGGACTCGTTTTGAAGACGTGGACGATATAAAAAAGCCACGACGATGGAGCTACGAAGAATCCTGGAAAAATCCTTCCAGGAATACTGGTAAGCGTGGCTGAGAAGGACGAGGAAATCTGTTAGACTCCTTGGTCATTACTTCGAAGGGGAAAACTTGTAGTTTTCAGTTTGGATTTTGAATAAATTTTTTGTGACTCCCGTCTGTAATTTTCTGACACACCCCGTATGTTCAGAAATCTCTAGCAAAGCTTAGTGTGTTTACTGTGAGCGAGAATTTTCACTGAGCTTTTTCGTGCCACTGTTCACTGCAGTATTTGAAAACAAAGATTCAATGCCCCTAATCAAATGGAAATTACATTTTAAACTGTATCCAACTTTGAAGGAGTGTGAAAAAGTGCTGAAAATTGTCTGCTGAATACTCTTGGAATTATAAAACTTGTGAATTAAAAAGAAAGCGAACTGATATGTTTAACATTTGTTTGTACGCCCACTGTAAAATTTACGATCCAATTAATTTGTGGCAAATCACTCTCATGTTATTTTCAATTTGGACTCGAACATTTCTGACTTCGAGTATTTGCTTTGCTTCAATCGACTGTGAGCTGCTGCGTTGAAAGCTGCATGGGAATAGCTTTACGGTGTAGCTGGAGGTACTGGAGAACTGCTGCTATTTCACCGAGTCACTTCTGAATCTTCTGGACAATTTGAAGCTTTTATGTAATTGGCTTGCAGTGGGATGAGTTTTGGAAATGCTGTCGTATGCTTCATTTAACCGTTCGAGTACCTCAACTGTTGCAGGAACTGAGCTTCTCTCTGATATTCAACAGGAGTGCTTGCGATGAAAAATGCCTTCAAGCGAGGCTTGAACTAATTAAAGTTTAGTTGGAGACAGTAAATTGACAAAATTCCAGCTTAAACTGAAATGAGTTGGTGTACTAATTCATAACCACATTCACGAATGTTAGTCTACGAGAACTTAGATCCTCGGTGCTATAGAAATTTTATGTTCAGTCCTTCAATAAAGTTGATAAATGTCAAATAGTTCTCATGTTAAAACTATGGCCTTAATTTTTAATCAACTGCACCATGAATTTCATTTATCTAGGTCTAAGACTCCGTCAGTATAGAATAAATTCTACTTCATTCCTTGTCTGGAAACTTGGTGTTCCGCTTCTATTTATTATTCAATTTACCAAACGCCTTATATCGATTTTGATCTACCGAGTATGGAACTAAATTCGAGGAAGAGGTAGCTTTGTTGGGTAAGTTTTCTAGATTCTGGATTTCTTGCGCTTTTGACGTCCCCATCTTTGTTTGTCTCCGTAATTGGAAATGGATCTCTTTTTTTCCTCGCTATACGATCGCCGGGGCTCCGCACGGCCTCGCTCTAGACCCGCGACAGCAGGCAGTTAACTTCATTTTCTTGAGACCATTTACGATCATCTCTGCTGAACCAGGTTAACGAAATTGATTTGTTAGTTGATTATCAGGGCACTACTCTAGGTTGTGCAGCGTTTCATTTCTCCCTCATCCAGAAAAATTCAATTGCCAAGCCCTAAGCTGTACCATATCCTTCAGTAAACTATGCCTATCCATGTATAGTAGCTAGTCTCTTTAGGTAAAGAAACTCGGCCCTTCGTAATTGCTTCATGAACTTTAAGGTAAACATTTTTACCTGACCATCGGATCGCTTGTCTCTGCAAGATATCTTCGTGAAGCTGGTTATCTCGAAGTGGCCTTTGAGGCATTCGCTATACCGCACTACTTGGAAAAATTACGGTTTGAGGGCTGTCTTTAACATTCATTCTTTTAGAGTCTGTGAATATTTTATTAAACGTGTTAAAAGCACTCGATTTCTTCCTTCTGTTTGGCTTCCTTGGGATTCAGTCTGGCTCCCTTGGGATTCAGTCTGGCATCCTTGGAATTCAGTCTGGCTCCCTCGGGATTCAGTCTTCTTCGACAGTTGCTCTCAAAACAGAACTTGAAACAATTTTCCTGGCTTTGAAATGTAGCGTAGCGCTTCAATTTGATCGTCTTGCATGAATAAGTATTTACAAATTACCATTCGAAGAGGGAGGCCTAACACTGAAACTGTGATGTGTGGTAGGACAAATAATGGTACCTCATGAAATAAAATGCGTTGCCACATGAACAGAAGAGTTATTTTATGAGTTTGAGGGGACAGAAAACACAAAGAAGTCAGTTATAATAAGAAATTCTCGTAACAAAGCCTTAAGTATTACGATGAAAACTTGAAAATCGAATGGTTTTCCAAATAGCCGACATTAGTTTTTATTTTATCCTTTTTTTAATTTCAGTTGAACACAAAAGTAGTACATAAAATAAGTTGTTTTCTAATGTACAGCCGTGATCGCTATTTTAGGCCAGGTTCAGGAGGCTATATTTTGTGATAATAATCGTTGGTAGTGAGTTTGAACTAATCCCATGAAATATTTTTCGCTGAAATACGGATAACTATAACTCAGAGAGTAATTATCTGACTCTATATATATATATCATTCACATATTAATCATTATGTAATAAATACTATGATTATCATGCATGATGCTCTAGTCTTAACTGAGTTTTTTCTTTGATGAGCACCATGATTTTATTTCATTTCATTCACGGCAACGTCCCCCACCCCACACACACACACACACACACTTACCCAGCCCCGAATATCCACAAGTGAAGCAATATCCAGCCGGTATCATTCAGCATTGAAGGCTCTGAGAGAATTAGGTAAGTAGCCGGTCTGCACAACGCAGCCTATTTGCCTAATTAGGACAGACGGGAAGCGTGTTTTGGAAGTCGGTGTTTACTGAAAGCTCGAGAGCAATGCAAGTCCATGAGCCTGCCACAGCGTCAACAGCTCCTAAAGAGAGCTAGGCCTTCACAAATTGCAGGGGGTGACCAGACTGCTGCATGTCGACTCAAGACTACCGAGCCGACCTCAAGGGTACGACTTACTTATTGCTTTGGCTGCGTGAATGTTGATGCGAGCTGCCATCGACGTTGGCACTGCTGAAAAGGATGTGCTGATGCTATGCCTGGCATGGTGATGACGAGGAGACAAAGGAGCTATCGAGTCACACCCAAGCATAGGACAAGGCTGACTATGATGCTTACGAAAGGGATGCATCCTTTTCATTCAGGAGTCGTGGAGTAACTGCTGTTAATATTGTTATTGTCTCATTAAGACTTGAATGATTTTAAAATAGGTTCACTCGTTCATTTATGAGATTTAAAATGAGAACCATTACGCTAATGAAGTTCGTGCACATTACTATCGCCGTAATTGTAGTGAACCGTTGCAGTCATTGTACAGATGATGAAGTGGTGATTTTTTTTCAAAACTGTTCAATAAATACAAGAGGAATTATTACTTCATTAATGTTTAATGCAATTGAGTTGCCGTGTTACGAGAGATGATGGCTGGGACCAGCGTTTGAATTTGCACAGCCAAGACACGTTTTACGTTCTGTCGTTTGAGCCCCAGAATCAAGGAGCATTATTGCGAATTCTGGGTTTAATATTAATCATTGATAGTAAGTTTAAACTTCTTTCTCACCATAGTTTGGATGATTTTGCCGAAGTTTTTCCTGGTAAAATGTACATAAATGTTGATAACTGAATACAACGACCAAGGTGCGAGCGGTGCAAATTTTCTTAAAATTTTCAGATATATAGATAGATAGATACATAGATAGATAGATATGGGAATTGGCAATTTTGTGCTATAGTGAAAGAAATACCTGCAGAAATGTCCAAAACGTTTACTGTTCATGGTTAAGTTACTGCTACATGAATTTCCTTTTTCCGACATTCTGTTACGCACAACATCTGGCACATCCCTCCTCAGGCACCAACAGCCGTCGGCCCTCATATTACAGTACCATCTGCCTTGGTAGCGTTCTTCCATAACTTCAATGACTTGATGAAAGCGTTCACTATGCTCTTCACTAACAGTACCAAGGTTCTTTGGAAAATCCCTGACATGACTGTGCAAAATGTGTAACTTGATGCTCATTATACATCCAAGTGATTGAAAACTCAAAAGCAGTTCCTCCACAATTTCTTTACAGTTTTCGGCTATGCTGTCTCCAAGAAAATTCTCTATTACATTAAAAAAAAACATTCCAAGCTTTAGCCTCTATACTGCATTCACTGCTGGGACAAAGTGGGCATCTCTGAGGAGTGTTGTTATCTGAACCCCTCACAATATACTCCTGCCTTTTTTTATCTTCACTCAGCATTGGAGAGGTTGAACACATGTGGAAGAAGCAGTCTCCATTGCAATCAAGGGCTTTCACAAGTTATTTCATCAGACTAAGTTTTATGTGTAGTGGAGTAAAGACTACTTCTTTTTTTAACAAGAGGGTCATTGATGATGTTCTTCTCACCAGGTGTCAAACTCCCTCTCTGTAGGAATTCCATTTTTGCCCAGTGGTCTAACGAAGCTCTGCTACCTGAATAACAAAAGAAACGCTCATTGCAGCAACCTGCAATAAATGAGGAAAACTGAAGTGTTAATATTTGGAGAGAACTGTTCAAAATTGGGGTACGGTGATACCTTAAAAATGTGATGTGGTAGAGCAAATCTGAGACCGAATTTGGATTAAGCATCCCTAAAATTAGTCTGCAACATCTATTGCTTTACATGCCAGAAACTTTTGGTTTTATTTGTTTATCAGTTTTATTGATGTTGACGTTGGCCGCCATGCTGATGCTGACGTTGGACACCTTACTGATGCTGACGTTGGACGCCACGCCGATACTGGCGCAGAAAGCCAGATAAATACAGGCATATGCAGCCATGCTGATGCTGACACCTCACGCAACGCTGATGCTGACAGCCGTATGACGCTGGCGCAGCTGCTCGAGCAGACCTGCCATTACCCCGCCGGACGGCAGCGATGGAGACCAGTCTTGCTAATTGGTGAGGGACGCACAGTGAAATTTGGTGAGAACTATACGGCGGGAATTGGCGAGAGCTATGCAGTATAGATTGGCAAAAGATATACAGTGTAAATTGACGAGGGACACACTTTGTAAATTGGCGAGGGATAAACAACGTGAATGGGCGAGAGATATCTAGTGTAAATTAGCGGGAGATACACAGAAAATATGCTACAGATACGCAGAGAAAATATGCTACAGATACGCAGAGAAAATATGCGACAGATACGCAGAGAAAATATGCGACAGATACGCAGTGTAAATGAGCGAGAGGTACCTGCGCCTCTACCGTTGCCGATGCATCCTGAGGTAACATTTTTTGGGGCGACGATGAGGCCTTCTTTGACTATGGACATGAATTCTGACTCGCTCTTCTCTAACTGATGATGAACTTATTCCTCTTCTATGGAACATTTTGTACGCAGTTTATGCATTAACATAGCAGAAATCCAATGCTTATTGGTGATAGACACTCAGTGTAAATTGGTGGGAGACCCACAGTGTAAATTAGTGAGAGACACAGTGTAAATTGGTGAGAGGCACACAGTGTAAATTGGGGAGAGACACAGTGTAAATTGGTGAGAGACACAGGGGTAATTGGTGAGACACACGGTGTTAATTGGTGAGACACAGTGGTAATTAATGAGGGACAGCGTAAATTGGTGAAAAATATACTGTGTAAATTGGCCACAATTATTTGTTTAGCGCAAATGAAAGTGGAAGACATTCATTTGTTTTGGTATTCTTTCTCGTTTACAACTCTTGCTAAGTTTGAAATTGCGTTTAATTTTTGCTATGGAATTAAAAGAACAATTATCAGACACTCAGTAGAGAGACACGATGAAGTTTAGATGATCAGTCTAAACACTCCACGAACACATGCAAGATGCGGGAACACGATGATGCATTTATCAAAACAATTATGATATTTTTGGATAATTAGACTCTTGAAAGCTCTCAGTAAAATATTTCTAACTGGCATGACTTCCGTTGTGTTTAAATCCTTTGAATCGTAATATGATCTCAAAAATAAGTATCTTAACGACTAATGTCCCATTCTACGCCAGCACCCGCAACACAGCCCCTAAGCTCTCAGAAAAAACAGCCAGTTTAGTGCCGTTACAACAAATCATAAATTCGCCATTCATGGACTCGCCACTTATTTTACCCGAACCCATATCACACTTAAGAAAATGTTGATTATTATGTGTTTTCGATTTGGTTTCTATTTTACATTTTACGACAAATGTGAGAGAGTGATCAGTGATGTTCCTGCAGACCTGGCAAGCTGCGAAGAGGAGCCCAAGTGTGTCGATTTCACTTCGCCGTCTGTCAGCTGGCTAATCAAATAAGTACCTTGCTTTAACTCACTTCTATGATTCAAAGACTGATTTGATCAATTACTATGAAAATAAACCGTCTTTAAAACCATTTCACCTTCTATACGTGAATGAAGAAAGTCGTAACTTGCGCATGCATCTACATAAGATTATTTGCATTGAAAACTGTCGTTAATCGTAAGTTAATATTTCAAATTATTACCTGAATCCCAGGAGAGTTCAGTTAATGTTTTCACATCGTATCTCTTCCCACTGAGAGCGTTACAGCGAAAACAGGTTACATCATCATGCGAAACGCAAAACTAAGCGTCAATGCCTTCTAGCCTCAGTTTACATATTAAGTTAGAAACTAAGAGAGTCAGTTTCTGTTTGGATTCCTCCCACCAGCACCACCCTAGCAAGAAGAAACCGTAGCTCAGAGCGCTGTACATGTATATGCACGTACGAGCAGCACCTGCTACGAAGCTCCAATATCAACAATGCAGGTAGTTTAAATTCATCAATAAGGGAGCGCCGGGCCAGTCTAAGGTAATCATTTGCTCTGGGTGTAGGCTACGCAATGAGAAGACGTGTCGACATTGCCGTGTTCCAGCCATGGAATAGCAGCGGTCATGGCGTGGTAGAACTGCCTGACTGACTGGCGACACCGACCCGTGACGGGCGAAATGAACGTGAAAATGGAACAGAATTTCTTTGATAAAATTCGGTGTCGGGTCATCGACCTGTACGATGAGCCCTCCCAAAACACGTTCATTGAAGTTACACGCGAGGAAGTTAATGTATTTGCTTAAAAGGTGTTGAAATGCCTTGTTTGAGTGCGTAACATGGTAGAGCTTAAACGTTGGACACATGATGAACCGGTTTTCTCAGGAAAAATTTACCTGGCCCTCCCGCTATGTTCCAGTAAAAAAGTTCAGTTTTGCCGACACAAATCAGTCTAACGTCAGCTGGAGTAAATAACTTTAAGCCCAAGTTCATCGCAAACTTATTAAGGTGCAAAATTTTACATACAAGTTTTAAGTGTGCCTGTTGTAAGATGCCTCGCTTTACGATATTTTACTCGCATGATCACCTTAAAATTATCTCTTTTTCAGGAACGTACTGCAATTGTTAGTGATGTACGCCTGCACTTGAAGCGACACCTTTATAAATAGACAATCTTTTGTTTCTAAATAATGAATGGTATGCTTTTCAAAACTCTCATTCAAAAATGTTAAAAAAAGACGTAGTTATGTGAAAGCATTCTATGTACGTCAACGCTCAGTAATTCCGACTTCGTAGACTCATGCAATGGCTGGTCAAAACTGAAATATATCCTGGATGTTTTTCTCTTTTTCAGGACAGTTTTACATCGGAAGGAGTATGTCATCATTAAATTCCATTTGCTTGAGAGGTTCAACAATTGATTACGTAAAAGTGTTACGCTTCAACTTGTCGTGTAGCTTAACGATTAAACGCAGAGGAGTGTTTGGCTTGTACTTGTCGTATGGCTCTCCTAAGCTTTTAGGAAAGCTTTTTAACAATAAATTAATCTGAAACCTTTGTCATTGTTCGCTCACGTGACTACTAAGCTCGACTCGCAGCTCACGTAAATTTCAAAATACAAAAGTGAATTGAATCTCTAGAATATTTAAAAGAACACTCTAGTAGAAGTTTGGACGCTCGAATTTGCACCTAGCCTTTACACGACCGGCCCTTATGGCTGTAAAACAAGAAGCACAGAGTAAAATAAGGCCTTCGCTGCTGAGTCGTCTAAGCCTTGCACTACATGGTGATTGGTCACATGGTGATTGGTCACACTCGAAGTGCACGCAGGGCAGTCACCGAGTGAGAGGGTCGCCGCCTCACATCCGGGTCTCAGCGAAAGCCTTCGCAATGGCTTGATAAAAAAGTGAAGCGAGCTTTGGGCAAGGAAGGAAACGTTTTCATAGCGAAGGCGAAAGTCTCTCATAACGTCTGTTATTGGACGACTGAAGAGGTCGCTATGCGGGGCGAGGGCATCCCGAGACACTCGGTTGGTTTATTTTGAGCGCCGGGCGACGAGATGACTGCGCGAGACGCGGGCCTCGACTTCGCCATAAACTTGCGAGCTTCATCTTATTAGGAGACGACGGTGTTGGTGCGCTCAGCGACTGAGTGAATTTCAGAGCGAGATATTCAAGCAGACATCGTCGACCCGAGCGGGCCTGCGTGTTGTATTGCAATCGACGAGTGCTATAGTCGCTGCAGTAGTCTAACAATAGCGACAATACACGGCAAATAAGATTCTGCGAAGTGTTTATCGAATTGAGGAGTTCTGTAGGCGCAATACTGCGATATGTTATATTAAATTTTGCCTCGCTACAGAGAAAGACTAAAATTTTGTGATTGGAACCACACATGGCAGTTGATTTCCATATATCGAGCGTGAGTAATTGAAAAGCTTGATGTGCTATGAGTCTACGCGATCTTTATCTTCATTTATGGAGTCATTTTTGTGTTTCTGGTTTCGGAGTAGAGGCGTGACGAAAATTATATCGAAGATGTAAATTTAATTCTTCACAGGGAAATATCTCCAGCTTATTTTCATCACCAATGCCATCATCGATCGTACTAAATTGTCCAAACAATATGAAACGGTCGCTTCGTCATGATAATAATTACCCAATTTAATTCTCTAGCCCAATGGCCAATTAGAGCTACGCTCCGTACGCTACGTCATGTTCAGAGTCACGTGTTCCCCGAATATAATTCAACTCACTCAAGCACACAGAAATTAAAGTACGAACGAACATCTAGTTCCACAGACCTGACGTGTTTACCTCATGCCGGCTAATTCAGTGCTGATCATCCGTTAGGTGGAGAACAAACTCATTCATCATGGGCATGTCAGAAACTCCTTTATGTCATTTCAAAAGACCTTTTCATTCAGCATCTAGTTTCTTTTTAATTGTAGTCAACAAAACTAAAATAGATAGGCTTACAGCTTCTTCATCATCCATTTTAAGTATACAGCATCTTCCCGAAAAATCACACCTTCTACTGGCAGTATTTCATCTTGCTTCAACGCAGATGAATCGAAATAAATAGGAACGGTTCTCCCGATTATAGCTCAACAGCCTCTGATGGCCGAGTGTTCCACAGGTTCATATTTTACAAAGGCAACCATAAATCTCGACGATCACTAATTGGCAGCAACATCGAGCGAGCGCTTCCAGCAAAAGTGCTTCCAATTATCGCTAATACAAAAGGGAACAGCGGTGCCCAGTCCTTTGCTGCAAAGTGTATCCCGTCGAACTGATCTTTGTTCCAATGCTAAAATCTGGTCCATCACAGAACTACGCTCTAAGCTCAAGCGGGTAATGATGAAGTGAAGGGACCGAAAGACTGGAATTGACGGGAATGTGTTGTTTTCTGATTTGCAGAAAGGATTTGCGCTTAGATCTATCAGTGCTTGATTGATTGCGAAAACGTAATCAAGCAAAAGTTTATTTTGTATGCCTGTGGGTCGTGATGTCATGGGAGTTATTTCTCAAAATTTTATGAGCTTTAGAAAATGATAGGAAAATTTGTGCCCCCACACGATTAATTTAATCTCCAGAGAATTCAGCTAGCGAGACCGGAAATTAATTATCCTCTGCAGGTGATGATTAATTAGATAAGCAAATAACCAAGCTTTGTGCTTGAGACCCCTGAAAAGGGATGGAAGTAATTATTTTAGAGGCGAAAATAACGACACTTGACACTAAGCCTCTGAGCAAAAATTCTTCCTGCCGAAGAAAGTTAAGAGGAAAGTCAGTCAGTTAATCAATTTCTTTTCATGATCAATTTTGTGGCTCTGGCTGAGAGCTTCATCGCTGAAGTGGACATTCTCATTAAATTTTCTCTCTCATTCTAGGTCTCGTTTTCCAGCGTGCTTAAAAAATTGAGCGAATTATAACATTTTCACAGGAATCGAATTTTCCTATTCAAGGGAAAAATTTTAAAATGGAAGAGCATGTGACTAATTATATTTGCAGAATTATTCGAACATAGTTGTCATCGGAAACTTAATGCATTTTTAAGACTATGAGCATTTCAGATTTTGGACCAAAAGTTTTTAAATTTTTATTTAAGAACTTACGAAGCTAAAATACATGACATCTCTCACCTCTACGACCGAAACATGACGGAAAGTGAGACACTCAGATTCGATAATTGTGTCGATTTTAGTGATACTGATAAATGAAACAGAAAGACTCTTTTTACTATAGTTTCTTTTCATTAATAATATACACATTGAACGATCTGAGTTAATTTGAAACACGTAGCCGTTGCATTTATAGGAAGCAAGAACAAGCGAGCATCAGGTGCGCGATCAACGAAGTTAATTAGAGGATCGAGAGATTTTGAGCGCATCATACTCTTAAATTTTTTGAAAAAAATGTCCGAACGACCGTCTTTGCAGAGTGTTTTTTCCTCATGTTGAAATTTCATTTACTCAGAGCTCTGCTGAAACGAAGTCTGAGAGATTATCGCCTCATTGCTTCCATCATGATCGGAAGATATTGGCGAACGGCTGCTGTAACTGAGGACAGAATTAAAGGAAGAGCTTTCATAAAACTTTGAAGCATCATGCAGTATCACTTAGGACGGCAGCAGTCGTGCGTTCAAAATGAGATCTACATGTACCAGTTACGAATAGTAGAATTTATGACTTTTTTAATCACTGAATGTACACATCATATGTAACATACATTCATTAGATTTGACTGAACCTTTTTTTATGCGGATGCCTAAGCTTCCACAGACCCGACATATTATTTTTATTTATTCAACAGTCTTAAGCTGCGCATACGTTTGGCCGGAAATAAAGAAAGGATAAAGCGTCGAAGGCACGTCGTGGGCCTCTGGTAAAGCCTTGGACAGATGAATATTCGGAACTTATATTTACGATACTTGTTCCAGGTTTCATTTTCAATTATGCGTACTTTCATTTTAAGCATTGCTTCATGAGTTTAAACTACTGGTAAATTACTCCAATGTTATTTATAAAGTAGAATTTTTACAGCTGCGGATTTTTCCAACAGAGTTTTTTTCAAAAACGAATGCTGTATTATTCTTTAGCTAAACATGTCATTGAATGGCAACAGTTTTTCAATCCTTTTCTTTTCCTGCGCACTATCTGCCTTGCTGTGGTCGAGCGCCGGGGGGCGCGATCCTACACAGCCGTCACAAAATTCGCACTTTTCACTCCTGAGAAATGGGCGACTTTTGCATAGCATGCAATCTATTTTTCTTTTCACAAGACCGTACAATTCACAGTTTCCTGAATGGTGTGTGACTCTCACAGAATATTGCGTACCTGGTGAAACCAATTTTTAAAACATGTGTAATGCATGTGGTTATGAACAATACTTTTAGAAAACCTAACATTCAGGTTAATGGGAAGTTCGCCTGAAAACAACGAGATAAGTCAAAGTCTTCGACGGTCACGTAGCATCCGTTCTTCTTGGCAGATCAATGATCAATGAAAAGTAAAGGGAGACCATTATTCCCTGGTAAAATGAACGACAAACAGAAGGATGACCGAAGCCTCTTATTTTTCAAGCTCGAAAAACTGTTGTCTCTCTATCGAGTAATTTTTTCGGACGCTCTATAAAAAGGATGACATGATACATTTTCGGTATGTTGGACTTCTTTCCAGTCGTCTGGCACGTTCGACCCACATTCAATTTCTCACTTGTCTGCATGTGACAAGTATCCAATCTTGCATATCATCATCATCACCATCAATGATTTAGGTCTCTTTGAAATGATGGTCACCTTCGAGGAAGCGGGTATGTATTTCTTAACGAAAACCTTCCACCCCACATCAAAGTCTCGCAACGATTCACACCCTTCTGTTTCATACGTTGCTTGTATTTTCTCTTCAGCCGATGTTGATGTAGTCAAGTTCAAGCTCTTGAGAGACACACGCTAATTGATTCAATTTTTGAGGGAGAGTTTAATTTTCGTTTACTGTAACTGCTATGAAGGTCCAACTAAAAAAGAAGCTGAGGTAGGTTTGGAAATCTAAATCTTTGAGTTGGTTTAATCAATATAACCTAACCTAACCTAACCTAACCCAACCCAACCCAACCTCACCTAACCTAACCTAACCTAACCGAACCGAACCGAACCTAACCTAAGCTAACCTAACCTAACCTAACCTAGCCTAACCTAACCTAACCAAACCAAACCTAACCTAACCTAACCTAACCGGACTGTTAGAATATCGTGAGGACCGTTAGAATATCGTGAGGACTGTTAGAATATCGTGAGGACTGTTAGAATATCGTGAGGACCGTTAGAATATCGTGAGGACCGTTAGAATATCGTGAGGACTGTTGTAAACGTTCAAGAATTTATACGAAATTGTAGTCAAATATTAATTGTGTCTTCAAGAAAGAGTCCTAGCATAGCCAGAAAGGCAGGTTAGGCTTTCATTTTAAGCTTCTGCATTTCCAATTTAGCAATTCCAGCGCTGCACTTCAGCGTCAAGGGGAATCCATCATCGCTCTGGCTCGCCTAAGCAAATACATATGATTCTTCATTCGAAATCAAATTAATTTCTCAATTTTCCGTACTATAGTGCTAACAAAGTACACTGATGCGATCGAGAAAGACAGGAACTTAATCAAGACGCTGCAGTTTGCCCCCTGACTGCTCCATACAAACACAACAATACATGCTGACGCTCCCAGAAAACCTAAGAGAAACACGGCCTGGCCGCTCGCCCGCTCGGCCGCTCCAGAGACCAACAATCAGATGTTGATTTCCCAAGAGCAGAAACGCACTCGTGTTTCCTTTTAATTAATATTGCATGCTTTAATTAAGCATTTAAGTTCGATGCTTCAGTGCGAAAGGATCCGGCGAGTTTGTTGACGAAAGTCACGCTAGAGAACTGCGTTGTCGCGATGTAAACATGGCGCCCGAGGCTGGTCACACGAGAGGTGAAATTCAGCATTTAGGATGCGGAGAACGGGCTAAATCTGAACGCTTTCAAACAGCATTATTGGTTTCGTGGGCGCCTGACGTTACATGCTTGTGAAATGGGACCTTTTTCTGACCCTGCTTAGGACATTACCACTCGTGAGCTTGTACAGTTTTTTGTAAGATTTTTCATTAGTTAAAAGTCATGTGGCATCTGTATCATTTAATATTTTCAACTGTAAGGGAAAAGGACATGGCAAAAAACCGGTTGACCTTCATAATTTCGCTAGACGAAATGCAAAATTTACATTTTGAGTCCAACAAACGATCCATTCTTATGAGTTCAGATTTGACCTTTCGACCGATGCTAGCACGCGCTCATTGCAGCAAATTTCATCGTAATTCATCTGCGTCGGTATTCCGGAAATGTTTTGGTCTAAAAGGGCTTCCATTTTAAGTAACCTAACATTGAGTGTACGCACTGTTCAATAGACTAAAAGCTTGAAATAATCCGGAATTAATTTTTCGAACATGTAACATTCATGTAAAAAAGGCATGGAATTCACATTGCGATTTCAGCTGAGAAGTATTTCGAATTTAATGTTATGTAAAGGTTGGCTAAATTTCTGTAAAATGGAGCGGTTATTTGCTGAAACAAAACCACCGTCATGTTGTGATGCACTATTTTACTCGGCTTGAAATCACACGTTATGCAGAGTTACAATCGAAATATTTAAACTGCCCAAAATGTTGCAGGAAAAAACAAGCGTAAAAATTTAATTCTCAGAGCAATATTTTGTAAAAAACAGCGTACGTTACCAAGGAGTGTTTGAAATTCAACGTCACGTCTCAAACTTCGTTAGCCCGCAGGAATTTCAGAGAAGATGTAAACCAACTTCTGATTTTTGAGGCCCACTCGTCCAGAGTTTCGGTCAAAAGACGCAGACTCTTCAAGAAAAAGTTCCAGTCTTCATTCAAACAAAACGGTCTCCATTCTTTGTTTCTAACTCAAACTTTGATCCGAGCTACAATAGTGAGAATATTACCTCGTTCAATGCGATAATAAAATGAATGAACTTTCTTGTTGAAGATGGCTAATCAGTCTGCATGGACCACTTTGGAAACACTTGCGAGGAATATAAGCCAAAATGTTTGAGCAAGACTGATATGCAAAGTTTCCTATTCCAATCACCTGTGCAATTCTGGTTCAATTGGCCTCAAATTTTAACAACGGGATGAGTAGATTCATTTGGAAGTTATAGGTCAAGTATTTTATGTTTCTTCTTTCAAGACACTGAAACAACTTTCGCTGGAGGAAAATGGTATTTGCGATTGCGTGAGATTTCGCTAATGGCGGCAAAACTTCACCACAAATTTCAGGGAGCTTCCAGCCGGCTGTCCGTCCGCAAAGGATAGGAGAACCAGAATGAAAATTACCGATAGACGTGGTAGAGTGAGTTAGGAAGAATACTTTAGAACTTCTAAGAAATTTAATACAAATGGTCTGGGAATCCATCCTCCAAACAATTGAGGCACGAGCGGTGACCCGGAGACGGTAGTGAAAATGACCCACGAAGTGCGCCCTCTCGGACAGGCCTTAAAAGCCGACCACGCACACACGAGTCTCCCAGACACGAAGAAGTGTGGCACACAACGATTCGCAAAAGGAGTCATTATATTTATACTGATCAATTCTGTTCTGTATCGATTCGGTTTTATTATAAACTTGTCATTATTGTAACCAGAGTTGACTTGAAAGATGTGCACATGATGGAAATTCGAAATGAGTGAACGAAATGTGCGAGGCAATCAAGCAACAAAAGCGCAATGAGCTCGTCATGAAACTCCAGCACAAGTAAGTCTCTTGTTGAAATGTTATGATTAATCTCATAGCTCAGATTTAGAGTATATTGAGAGTGATTTTTCCCGGTCTGCAATGAGAGAAAACTACGTTTTTACTTTTTGCATGTTTTTTTAAATGACTCAAACCTTGTGTGAATATAGACAGCACTGACATGAACAAAGAGTGTGAATGATAAAACTTTCTACTCACGTATAAGCACAGAATGCATTCTGCAGCATACCTGAAAAGGAAAGCATTTCAATGCTCTATAGTGACCCCATGGTAGTGCAGGAACAACGAAGGACCATCAGCATCTTGGAGTGCACTCAAATCTTTACGACGGACTTGTTGCTTCCATAAGATGAACTTTATCTCATGCTCACCGTTCCCGTCCTCAGCAGCCAGGGAAAATGTTTTTTAACAATCAGCCCAGCAGTAGAAGCATCATTTTCTATGAAGGAGATCAGTTCTTTCCCTCTTCGCTAGACCGATTTTCGTAAATCTAAAAGGGCATGCGCTGAGCACGCATAATCATTTATTTACGCAGTCGTACAATCTCTGGCGCCCCATCAAAGTAAGCACAGCTGATGCATAAAATACTCCCAATAATTCAGGACGCATTACAGTTATACAAGCACCCAGTGTGTTATTCCAGGATAATGTGACATTCAAATCAAACCGTTTAGATGAATAACAGCTAAACGTAAACAGTGATAAATTGGTAAAAATATTCTTGATAAGTCAAGTGTGCAAAATCAAAATAAATTCCCAAACTCTTCAAATTTGCTCTGCTCCAGCTTCTGAAGGGCACTGAAAAATATCTGAAAGCTGATTTCATTTAAAAAAAATGAGTCAGTACTGTTTTTTACAATAAGTCAAACTGTTTGTATGGAAGAAACATTCCCGCACTATTTGGATACAGTTTTGATCCCACAGGATTGCAAAATATTAAAGTAACAACAAAAATTTCAGTCATTTTATCTAATCACTTTATCTATGTGTAAGATAAACCTAGCGCTTCCTCTGTTTTGACCTTCACATTCAGTTACTGACGGACGCAGACTACAAGCAATAACGCTTATCTAAAACTTCATCTGCCGAAAAGAAGTAAAGATTCTTAAAATATGTTATTTAACGAAATTCAGTCCAATACCAATCATTTTTGTGTGCCACAGTGAATGTAAAAGGCTCGCACGGGAGCCGAGTATTAAACTTCAAGCGTGGTCGACCGGAATAAAGGCGAAGTATGTAAAACTTAATTCTGTGTAGAGCGACGGGAGCTGGAGAGTGAGGTACCTGGAGTGCAGCTCGTCGAATAAGAAGAGAAGTTTGAAGGACTTCCTCCGCAGTCGATTTAGTTCAGACCTGCTAGATGGAGCAAACCATCTCCCGCTCCCTCTACATAAAGGCTGGCGTACATCTTCCTTGGCTTAGAGCAGCTCTTTGTGCCGCTCGCACAACTTTTCCTATAAAAGTTACGATGGGATCGATAAAAAAGGGAAAAAGGACAAATCATTCTGCTGATTCCATCAACGACGTAAAGTGCTCCTTGATTAACCTTGGACAAGTTTGAGATCCTCTTCCACGTATCTTCTGTGCGCCATCGCAGAAAATAAAATTTTAATGTTTCGGCAGCTTCGACTTGAAATGTCTTTAATCTCAAGTCTTAATCTAAAACTGACGTCGTCAGTCTTAAAAATAATAGAGCGATATTGACTCAACATTCATTCAATTTAAGTTGCGTATCAAAAGGCTTTTCATCATGAAAATCACTATCGAAAATATATGATCCAATCGGGTAAGTGCTCGTTCATTTCCATATGAAGAGGTCTCTCAATTTTGCGCTGAAGAGTGCTTGAAAAATGGCTTACTATTTTCGTAGCATGTAAACAAACGCTTGAATATTTTGGGTGCCAACAACCCGCTGATATATTGTGCCTGTTTTGTTGAGAAAAATTTTTTGGTGAAAGTAACTCCTCCTTATCCTGCTATTCAAACTAAGATCTTGAAAAAAATTATATCTTCTTCATGAGCACATTTGGCTGAAGAAATTTGTGCTCTCAGTGTAGAATCAAACATATGATCAAAATAGCACCAAAAAAAGAGTGAAAAAACTTAGAGAGAAATTCGGCTCGTTCAAATAGGGTATGAAAATAATTTCCTCGTCCAGAAAAAATGTTTTATGAGCAGTTCTGCATAACTGAATGCCCGTTTTACGCGACAGGAGGTACGGCTGGTAAATTTAAGGTATATCCGAGGAAAGCTGTTATATTTATACCAAAAACATCAAGAAAGAATCGGAAAAGTACGCAAAGCTTAATACAATAATTCTGAATAGAAATTATAATAAAGTTCTTTATATTTTTAGTAAAGTACGGCGATGCGACTCAAGTTTCTTCACTTACCGACACTTCACATGTCCAGTATGACCATCACACATGTGGTGTTCAGGGCCAGTGATACCGGCTCAGGGCCCAGGCTACCCACTCTGATAATGAGAATCCCAGGTACATTGACAAAATATTGGGGACTTCAGTTGCACAACCACTCTGAAAGGAATTCTCTGTAAAAATTAAGATGTTGCAGGTTCACAATCAGTCAATTTTTTTAATCACATTACTTATACTGGTGTTTAGATAATATACTATGGCACGAAGAATTCAATCAGACATGTGAGAATTATGTAGTTTATCTGTATAATTTGTCCTAAGTTTAATAAAAATTTATTTTCATAGGGTCGATTTTAAAGATGTTTCTCTTCTTCGTGTCCTTTCAATTCCACTGTGACGTCGTTCTTGAAGGGGTGAAAATGCTTGAAAGAATCTGAGTATGCGCTTTCAAAGCCATCTCAAAATATTTGTTCATTAAACACTAGCACAGCATGGACAAGCAACTAAGCGGTACCTAAAAGTTAAAAACCCATCAAATTCACAAAACACACATATCTTCTTTCCTCACTTACAGACTATGATAACTAACATTTCTCGCAACACAAGGAAAACTCGAGCGGGTATGAGAGATACGACTGTTATCAAGCACAAGTCTGAGTGGTTGTTTACGCTCCGAGGAGATGGTCTCAGGGTCGCGGGAAGTGCCAGCTGAGGCCATCACGAGTCGTCTGCTACTCTGCGCCACCGGCCGCTCTGAGAACTCAAAACGCATAACTGGACACTTGTTACTTGTTGAGACCAAGCAAATACCACTGCATGATCATGCCATCACATTTCATGTTTTTCAACTATGCCATCAACGTTGCAGGTTCCCCTGTGGATGAGGGAATGACTTTCTTACGCCCTTAACTGCCTGCACGTACAGAATTCGGTACACTCAATACGGTGGCTTGTAGGTATTTTCGTGTGCTATATGCTCGTTAAACCAAAAATCCAGCCTATCAAAGGGGAAATATTGCCCAACTTTTTTGCCTATTGTGCATCCAATGTACCATCAGTGTGCCTTCAAGATAAAATATGAATATCAGGAAATAAAATTAGTTATCCAGAATGTATATTGGAGAGAAAATAGTAAATGCGGAATATGCTTTAAGCAATAAGGAAAGAGGTTACCGAGCTCTCTCGGTTGCAAAACCTTGTAAGTACATGTGTGAATATATAGCCTCGACTACCTGTAGATTTCGTATTCCATGTGGACAAATCGTTAAAGCCAATTAGCCTGAGAAGTCGAGCCTCTCGCTAAGAAAACGGTTACTCTGTTGAATACTATGCTTCCACCCCCCAAAAATAACTGCCTCACTAAAATTCATTTCTTGTAGTCTCATTTTGAATAAATAATAATTTTGAATAGTTAAAAGATATAGCGAAAATTTTCTCCAAAGTTTGACCGCTGCTCACTTAAGCCACTTGTGAAGTATATAAATACGAAGAATAAATCCGTATATTCACTAAGAAAACTCTTCAAACCCAACTCTAGCACCGTTAGGCACAGCACCAGTAGCTGCAACGCCAGTGTCTAACATTACACTCGAATCCATTCAGAGGGAACTTCATGATTTAGCAAAGTTGGTGACACCTGATCTCTACCAATATTCCCTCTATACATTCATGTATAAAACTTTGAGCGGCAAAGGCGATAAAGACCTGAAGCAATTAATTTCTGCTCAAACTGGCCATCGTGAATATTTGACTAGGAACCGAAGTAACTTTATACTTCCCTATTATTCCAAAATAGGATAGCAATTTAGTTTTCATTACAACGGTATCAAAACTTAGAACTTACTGCCTTCTGCCGTTCGTGACATAAATACACTCCAAGCGTTCCAAAAGAATCTTGAATCCTATTTCCTATCACGATACTAAAGAAGGCACTATTCAATTATAGTCTCATATACTAAAGACCGGTAAAAAACACTTTATATCGTGTAGAAGTAAAATAATTCAGAGTATATTATATAATGCGATTTCTATTAACTGCGGAATTTCACATCAAGTTTAACGATCGAGCTATGTATGTCGAGCGCAAGGTGTTACGTGTACATGGTTTTGGTACAGCATAATACGTGATATCGTTTCTGTAATGTGCCCTCAACTTATTCAAAGATACGTACGAAGTAAATTACTTCATCTGATTGAGTTTTCCGAAAAATTATCACACTATTCAACCTGGCATACTAGACTTTTATTCAACACAACAGCCAAAAAGAGAACGCAAGGTCGTTTTTTCAAGTGTAACTCCATTCTTAAAGGTACAGTAACAATATGATTAACCTTCAACAGCAAAGAATTTGCTAATTGACTCTCTTTTTTGCTCCCCTAAAGCGATCGACGCGCCCATCACATCAAAAGGCATTTATGACGCATGCTTAATTCACTACAAGACGGCACTGTAAGTCTCACAGACCACTACACCCTACGTCAGCTACCCTTGCTATCAGTCACCGAGAATACGAACTCAAATAAAAATACAGTCGTTCATAAACAACAATTCTTCCATGTTCAGACTTTTTCATGATAACAAGGAGTTAATGAAAATTCATAATGTGAATCAAACTGATCCCTCAAAGTTTGTGTAGGGCACGATGAGATAGAACGAGTTAGATCAGTTTTTTTTTGCGTCCGTTGGCGAAGTTTGAGAAAAAACACACGAAAGGGGTAAGAAACATCGGTGTAACTGAAAAAAAAATTAAATTCTGACCACCTAAAATTACTGTTGAATTTTAACCTAATATTTAATGCGAAGTAAAAATATCAACACCTATTCAATGATCGCGTTATGCAAAACTGGTTCCTAATTACAAATTTTCAATTTACTTACGAATTACTGCCAAATATCGATCGCAAAGTTCCGTCGTAAGACCCAATACAATCATAAAGTCATGCGTATGAAGATGCTCACTAATTTTGCATTGCGTATGAACATATTACACACATAATACTTTGAACACAACATTACTGAGCATAAATAACGCGACAAGTCGGTGAGTGCGTCAGCCGAGAGCGCGATGAGCAGGGGCTCCTCAGGCAGTCCGACGTTCCCACGATGATAGAAGGCGATAAATTTCGCCGCTCTTGGAATCTCACATGAAAAGCAAGACTCGCATGCCAGCCCCTCACTGTGCACAAGCTGCTCACAACCTCACGAGTGAGTGTGTCGTCGTTGTCCTAGTTGCTGTAGCTGGTTTTAGTGTTCACCCTTATATTGGAGAGCTTTTTGCTGCTCTGAATCTAGGCAACTAATGATTCAGGTCGATCCTGTGCACCTGGACAGCTTATGATTTTGCTTTCTCTGAAACTGAGTGACTGATGATTGATTTTTAGTCGGACTCTGGATAACTTAGGATTCGATTGATTTTGCATTTGGGCGACTTGTGATTCAGTTGTATATTAATCACAATGACCGGTCAAATAGTTTTCAAATCAACATCCTATAACCGAATTCATCAACAGTAAATCGAGTCACGTTTTTCTACAGCGTAAAATGTCTGCTAAAAATTATTATCGCACTCTTTTCAGTCGAACTAACTTACGATTCCGAGCAAAGCAAAGAGCATTCTCAGAAAGCCTAACTAATTCAGCTAACCTAAACTCCATCAGTTGTAAGTTAGTGTTTAGTTTTCTTAACTACGCGCGCAGTTAAATTACCTTTGTTTAGTTTTCCTCACAAAGTGAACGAGGATACGGAACGGGAAGCAACCACTTGATATTTAATTGAATTAATGACATCATCCTCACTATTACCATCATCATCACCACCATTACTCTCACCATCTCCATCACCACCACTTTCACAATCACCCCCACTACCGCCATTCGTAAAAGAGTCACCCTCATTAAAATTTCGCCTAATTAAACTTGCGTTTTCAAACGCCGTCGCATTGTGCTCCGATTTGAAGGGATGTCCAGCGGAGAGATTGTCGCAGTCGAATGCTGCCGCGCAGACGGCCGCGCGTTGCAAATTGTGGCGCCGACGCCACACTGCCGAGCTGCGCGTGGGGTCTGGGCAGCCCAAACGGAGGGGTCTGGGCAGCCCAAACGGAGGGGTCTGGGCAGCCCAAACGGAGCTCAATTACGACGTGAGGGCCCTCAGAGCCGCTGCTCGTGCTGCGTTGAGGGCCGACGAATCGTTCAGCGGCCAGGGGCGATGAGCCGCGAATTTCGAGCTGCATTTTTTGAAATGTTGTATTCGGAGGAACTTTGCAACTGTTCGAAGATTTCGTGTGACTAATAGCCGTGTTTTTGCCGTTAATTCATTCATGCACTGAAATGTTCAGAAGTAATGAGCTAGAACGAAATCTATTTAATCAACCATTTGAATAAGTTCTTGTACTAAGTGACAATTTATTTCCAACATTCTTTCAGTTATGTGCTTTTCATTTATGCACGCATAGAAATTTGTATGTTCTAAAGTATCAATACTTTAGCTTTCCTCAGCGTTATTTTAATGACACCAGAAACGCAATGTTATGAGAAATTTAATTGATATCATTTTTTAAAGCCAGATGAGACAAAAGCTATGCAACTTTGCGACAACGGTCTCCAAAAATTAGTTACATCAAAACTTTGAAAAGCACTACAGACATCGTACATAATTTATCATGCATCACCAGCCCCTCAGGGGGACACGCTCAAGAGGATTGTCCTTTAGCTCACACTTGGGACCTGGCGATTGTTGGGGTATAGGTAGCGTGCCCGAGCTTCTCTTGAGTAAATTGCTATTTGTTCTCGCCATCTTGAGATAAATTGGCTGTTATAACCTTTCCTCGTACCGAATTAGCTATTCTGACCTTGTCGTCACCAAAATTAGTTATTCTGACCTAATCTTGAGACAAATTAGCCATTCTGACCTAATCTTGAGACAAATTAGCTATTCTGACCTTATCTTGAGACAAATTAGCTATTCTGACCTTATTTTGAGATAAATTAGCTATTCTGACCTTATCTTCAGACAAGTTAGCTATTCTGACCTTATCTTGAGGCAAGTTAACCATTCTGACTTTAGCTTGAGACAAATGAGCTATGCTGACTCTATCTTGAGAAGAACTAGATATTGAAACTTCACTTCGATAAAAATTAGGTTTGATGACCCTGACAGACAAACTGGTTATTTTGACCTCATCGCGAGGCTAAAATTACTCAGTTCTTGCGGTGCGATTTAGTCACGAAATCTTGAAGCGCCACTTACCAGAGGCTCGCTGTTAAGTACTGCTGGTACCATGTATCTGCACGGCAGGAATTATCCAAAAACGCAACGTAAATCACGTTGTATGTTGGGAGTATCATTTTAATCGACATCGTCACTGAACACAAAAAAAAGTAGACGAAAATGTTCTTTTCTCAAAATCTTACATCGCAGTTGATCTTCTTTTTTATTTCATACTCCATACGGAAATTTTTAGATTTGGAATTCCCTTAGATAAGACTATGCATCTGGGTGTAGAATATTATGGCTCTGTGAGTATGACATCATGCATCTGGGCGTGTAGTGTAATGCGTACAAGCGAGCAATTAAATCGTCAAAGTACATAAATTTCCACAGAGTGCATAAATTTATGCATCCTTTGTGGATCCATTTTGGCCCAAAGGAAAATGCATCCTGGTGCATTGTTTTACTCACTTACTTTTCTCATTGTGGGATGACTTTCATCGACGCTGAAACTAAGCAAAATGTTGCTTGGTTTGAAATATTTCCGAAAAGCCTTGGCTAATTTCTTCCAAACACTCGCCACTTTAGCGCGCTATTGTTTTGTTTCCCGCAAGAATGAGAAACGAGCACTAAATGGAGGTGTCTAAGAATTTTTAAAGAAATTAGTTCTTACTCAAATGAGATTTTATAGCAAACAGGAACTTGCAATCAAAGGCGCAAATTTCAGTTTTGTGTGACGCTACATGTTCGAGAATCAGGAAAACACTTCCCGAGGCAAACAAACGCCATACATTTCCTAGATCATTATATATGCAAAGTTTCCGGCAAATGACTCAAACTATTTTCAACACTTGCTTTCAACATAATACCGTTCTTTTCAGACGAGACATCGACCATGAAGACCATTTTATCTGTGGTGACGGCACTGTGCGCTGCATCGCTGGTGCGCGGCGCAGTCATCGACCGCGTCGTGTGTGACGACACCATCGACGGCGACATCTATGGCTTCAGTGCCGTGCCTGTCAACGCCACCATTCTTGACGCCATCAGCTTTGACACGTACCAGAACATGGTCAGAGAAGAGTGCAAGTGACGAGCAGTTGGTGTTAGCCTTGCTGCCGTGTTTTTATTAGGAACACTCAGAGGCCAGTTTCACCCAAAGCGCCCTCGCTAACTTTTGAACTTCATTGTGTGTAGAACACGAAGTTGGTTCGTAAAATTAGTCGATAAGTTCGTTCTTCCGTTTTCACGATCTCAAATTATCGTTTGAAGTATGTTAACCTTTTTGAATCTACCATAAAGAATTTATTTTAAAAAGTTGGCTTTAACATTGTACACGGAAATGACGTCAAAATGCGATCAATGCAGTGGAAGTCCCGTAAAAAAATATCGAAATTTTGCGCTTCGTGTTGTAGGCAAGAGAGGAAATATTCAAGTTGTCAAAATCTAATTCGAAAATTTTCGATACTGGTGATCAATTTGAAACGTTTTTATTGCTCATAATCAGCGCATGCTGGCAATCACCTTTCAAAGACGAAATAAACTCACAGCATTTTAGAGCAAACTTTGATTAGCAAATCTGAAGCGATGCCTGCTTAATGAGCGGGAAGCCAATCTGAGTAAAAAACGATTGGGTTTTCATGTTTTGCTCATCTTTTTTATTTCCCTGACAATGTCAGATTATTAAAAATTACCGCTTATTTATCGCCAATTTATTTCCTGTAATCGTACGTTCGCCAGTTTTAACAGAAAATATTGGGTTGACCTCGTCTAGCTTCCAGATTATGAGAAATAGATGATAGAAACATGACTAGGTATTTGTTAGCACGATGCAGACATGGGTTTTGAACATACTCAGATATTTAAGCAAGTAATTTCAGGTGCATAATTTCGTCGCATTCGACATGAATATGAAAGTATTTTCAGACTTCTATACCACGTCGAGGTGGAATGCAGGAATCCTGACAATGAATCAAGTTGCGCGAATCAGATAACCATTGAACGTTTGCTAATAAAGAAGACACCACACAAGTGAAACCCTCATGAATTTGACTGGAGCATGACGTGTTCAAAAGGTGGTGCTGGTGGTCCCAGTGGCGAGCTACAGCACCTTCAGCACGAACAGCTTCCTGGAACTCAATGGCCTCATGACGAGATATGCTTCCGACCCTTTCATCGTGCTCACCTTCCACACCACTGAGTTCCACAGGGTGAGTGTGGGTGAAGGGTTACTTTAATTGTGTTCACCTTCCACACCACTGAGTTACATACGATGACTGAGGGTGTACTAATGGTACTAATCTTATCATGACTCACCACTGAGTAACAGGACTTAGAAAGGCACGTTATTAATGTATTTTACATTATGTACCCTTACAATCAAATTTATGGCAAAATTTTTTCAAAGTTTATTTCAAAAGCTTCAAAGATATTTTATTTCTTTTTTGTAAAAATTATAAAATTTTACGCCAATTTAGCATACTTATTTTTTTGTTGTGTGTGTATTTATTTACTCGAAGGAATTACAGTAGTTTGGAGAAAATTCACGAGTTCACGTTCTATATAGGGTACGTATTTCTAATCAGCGAAACTTTGTCACAGACGGCAGTCCATATCAGTGATGAAGGAAATACATTCAGAAATTTCTTCACTTCAAATGTGATTTACCACCATTTTTGATGGCATGGTACGTTAGTAATCACATTTCATTATACAATAAACACTTTTTGGATTATTCAGTTGGTCTCTACGCCCCTTAAGTAGTATTTTATCGGAGAATATCACTCTAAGCCTCGCTGATATGTACCGGGCAGTGTCGAGGATAAGATACAAAATATCGCATCGCAAATGAACGTAATCTAAAGTAAATTATTTGTACATAAAATACAAAAATACAATATGATGATATTTGGGGTAGCATAGTTTGGCTACTAATACTTGATTTGATTCCAAAGAAAGCGATGAGGTTCAATTGTAACCCAATACAATCTTTACCCGGAAAAAGCTACTCATATCCAAGAAAAAATTTAGTAAGTCCCTTCATTCCTGACGGGCCGCGAGACTAGATTGAATTAAAATTGAGAGCTGAACTACCCGCAGGAGACCCCAGAGACCAACGATGAGATCATGGACATGCTGTACTACGTGAGACCCGGTAACTCCTTCGTGCCGGCGTTCCCGGTCTTCCAAAAGACCAACGTCAACGGAGACGGCGAGCATGAGCTCTTCACCTT
The DNA here is from genome assembly GCA_014899125.1 of Orchestia grillus. NCBI lineage: Eukaryota > Metazoa > Arthropoda > Malacostraca > Amphipoda > Talitridae > Orchestia > Orchestia grillus. Next base: position 30,749 of record VOMN01081954.1, on the reverse strand, counting down.
CCTCAAGGTCGGTCTATCTCCAAGTTCATTCTAGTGTAACGGTGATGAAATTATTTTTCATGTAAGGATTGATATATCATGGACACCAACGTTATATCACGTTGATTTGTTTATTTTTTAAGGTGCAGGATTGTTTTTATAAACGCTTTTCAGAAATTTTCTTCACTGACGATCTATCAGGAAAGCCAATTGTGATGACGCTTTGCCTTCGTTCTTAGAGAAGCTGCATAACATGAGTGGATGAAGAAGATTAATTGAAAAAAACTATTTATTTAATTTTTTTCTATTTTATCCTTGTACACTCGTTCTCGAGCTTCCTGTTAGAACGTCCACTTCATTGTACGTGTGTCTCGAGTTTAATAGTCATAGTCGACCAATTAATGAAAGGTATTTTTTTAGCTATATTTTATTTTTACCATTTTAGTTACCCTCGAGTAGGTGCGTAGTATTAGGATAAACTTCAAAACATGTATATTTTCCATATGTGGCTTCTCTTTCACGAAGTATTATTTTATTTCTCCATCATACCTTCCAGGGAAATACTTGAACGATGTGTAAATAAATAAACTAGGATGCACTCGCTTTTCATGTATCGAACAGAAAATACATCGGCATTGAGCCTATTAATGCACTTCTTGTCATATCTCCGTACACTAAAACACGCAATTCAACTCTGCTGGTACAATGTTTTCCAATTTACAACATATACACGTATGCGCTGTATTACTTCCTCTATGGTTTCTGTGAAGCAAGTATTTTTAGTCCCTCTGTACACTTGTGCTTCATTTATCACGAACCTGCTAAACGTTTTGTTCAGAGCGGATGTATGTACACATCGGATGACTTCAGGACTGACATCGAGTACTCGCCCGCCAACGTGCGCGACGTGCGAGAACCTTTCGAGAAAATCCTGGTGGGCAAAAATGGCAAGCCCTACTTCCGCTACCACGCCACCACCGACATCAACACGGTCATCGCCGACATCGACACCATGATTGCAGAGAGATCAAACCCCAGCAAGAACTAAGCGAGGAGAAATAAAACCTAAATGTGAAGAGACTTTTCCGTCGGACTGGTGGTAAAGCAAACGAGTTTTAGAGGTGCTAGATTCATGTCGTTTCAGAGTTGGTTCAGGTTATAATTGAAATGTAAGGCTTTATGCTAAAACTTATTTCTAAAGATTGAATAGAATGATAAATGATGGTAGTAGTCATAAGTTTGTACGATCACAACCATGTAAGATCAAGTGACTAAAGGAAACATCTGTAAAGGAGAGTAATTCGTAAATCGTTGACTGGTGGTGCGTGCAAGGATAAGGTGAATATTTTAATTTCTTACCGTTTTGAGAGGGGAATATGAAGATGGTTCCTAATGAGTGGCATGATACTTCGTTTCAAACGCCATGACTAAGAGTCTTCAGAAAGGATGAAATTATTTCTAGCACAGGCTCAGGAGAAGCATGCTGCTCATCCCAGCGGTAAGGTCACGTGTGGTATATTAACCACGTGGTTCTCCGTCTCTCAAATATACCTTGCTGAGCATTTCTTTTTCTCTTCGTGAAACCTTAAGTGAATATCTACTTCCAAGCCATTGTACAGAGACCTAAAATTAAAGTCTTGAATCGAGTGTGCATCAATTTCCATATCATTTTTATTCGTTTTACGTATAAATTGAAAACAAATTCGGGATTGCGATTATGTTATGAATTGAGTTGAGGGATGCATAGAAGGGACAGGGCCTGTTAAGGCTCGTTCACTGATACAGTTTCACTCTATTTTTATGTACAAAAATATTGAAAGCTAGAAAATACAAAACGCTTTTCGCCGAAAATGATCGATGAGCCAAAAAGATAACGTGGAGTGGAAATCTTGAGCAAAATTTACGAGGTATCGTGTAAAATAAATCATCATAAATTTCCTACCATTTGATACTTACAAAAGCATCATTTCAAAAATATACTTAGTTATTATTATAGTGCCAAAAGCTACTCTGTTCTGCACTATTTTCAAAGCACTGTAATTAATTTTGAACAGGCTATTCTTTGTCGTGTATCCTAGGTTCAGCAGTAATTTTCCTGATCAGATCACGATTTCAAGGCTAAAAGGCATGCTAGAAATTCCCATATTCCGATCTATTTTTAAACTGATTTAGCGACAGTTGATTTCGAATACACAGGAGGCTTACAAAATGTTCTAAATGATACCGAGAACGTTCACAAAATCCTGTAACTGACACTGAGAAAGTTCACAAAATGCTGTTATTGACACGAGGGAGAATCATAGAATACTGTAATTGACGCAGCAAGTTGTAGAAAATGCTGTTATTGATACCGAAAATGTTAAGAAAATCCCATAAATGACACCAAGCAAGTTAAAAAAATGCAGTAATTGATAACGAGAATAGTCCCAGGCCTAAAATAAGCGAGTTTGAAATTGTTTCATCAGTGACTGAAATGTACTGAACAAACACCACGTGTCTCATGCACCCTATGCCCCAGCAGCCGTCAGACTCGCACCTACGATCTGATATTTTATAAAGCAGGAGCTTGATTCGCAAAAATCAGGTTACCAATGATCAGTTTTGCTGGAATTTGCACTCGTCAAGGCTTGGATGATAGCTCTGTTTGAAAAGTGTGTTCTATGGAAATGAAACTATATTTTAAAACACAATTTCGGCAATAAAAAAGTTGTTTGTTAGTTCAATTAGTTCAATTAGTTCCCTATTTTTTAAGAAAACTTTTAACCAGAAATAGAATTTGAAATCTAATTCAAGCTGATCCTAGTTTGAAAATGTTCAAGAGATATCCCTGAGAAATACATTCAAAGAAATTCACCTTTCCAATTCACTTCAATTTCCTAACGAGTTGTGTACGCTTCCTGAAGTACTAAATACACACTTGGTTTACCTGCAGGTACGAAAAAATGTGTCCCACTACAGTTGGGACTCAGCAGTAGGCTCTATACTGACATAACACAAATAACACATACTGACATAACACAAATACAGATCAACATCCGTGGCGCTGGCACGCGTAACTGTGCAGATTGGCGCCTAGCTACCGTTTGTCGTTAGGCACTTTTACTGCTACAAAAATAAAAGTGAACACAGTACTTGACCCCCGGCGACCCCTGGCCAGGAAAATATAATAAGTTGTTTCTTTTGTTTTGCGTAATTAGCAGCAAACCTTCAGCAGCGGGCATTTATCTTCGTTATTTGATCAGAAGTAAACAGTTCGCATTTACGATGGCAAAGTGTTCCGTTTTTGTAACCCTAATGAGTACGCGCAAAACATTTGTAGTCCTGCTCGGCCACATTGTCATTGCTGCTTAATTGTGTTCTTATATAGTAAACACTGCACAATTGACGCGTACAGTTCTTAGGCAGCAGCCCACATAGAAGGATTAAATTTGTTCCTACAAAATGAATAATCATAACCGTGTCCTTCGATTGTAATGTTGATGAAAATAGAAGGTTTCGCAAAATTTTCGCGTGTAGGCAGCCAAAAAAATATGATTTTGAATTATACTGTTTGTGTGGGTCAAATTTTTGAATATTTTCCTATTTGTGCTCACTTTCAATGAGGGACGGAAATCCATGAAAGTTTGATAGTTTGGTTATAAGACTTTCCTTCTGGAGTTATACGACTTGAGAATATTTAAATAATGAAATATACCTATGAAAGTTGTAATAACAAGGTTATATATTAATTTAAGATTATTATTCCGTGATATTCATAACTTTCGTTTAGAGCTTTGTACTCAAATTAAAATTTTCCAGTTCAAATATTCAAAAATTTTACTTCTGGGCTAGGGATTTTATGTTGTATTTATTCATCCCTGTGGAAGATACATCCATCTGTTGAATCCGTAAAATTTGGACAAAAGTGCATGGAAGGCTACTTTTAAATTCTTCATTGTTTATTTAGAAAACTATAACAACGGTGAAGGATGTGATAAATGTTAAAAGTGATCGTTTTGGCCCAATAAGCCATTTTCAACACCTGAGATGGAAACTAAAAAGTAGATAAACATTGGAGCATAACATTCGATTTACAGTAATTGAGAGACTATAAGCCAACTGCGCAGGAAATGTGGACTGAGTATCGTTTAAAGCAGGTTTATCTCGTAAAATAAACATGGATTCTAAGATGCAGAGCTCTATGGAACCTAACTTCGAGGAAATTATTGTAAAATCGTCCAAGTGCACCGGAAGATTACACTTTTCAGCATCAGTGCTAGTAGCTGAATGAGTGGGAGGGGCGAGAGGTAGGTTGGTGCGGAGACTGCTGCCAGCAGGCGCCGCCGCTCGAATACCCAAAGCTCTAACGCTAGCGCCTACGTTTTCAGGTGTACAAAGTGCGCAACGGTGTTTGTAAATAATACGCCAGAACAGGTGGAAGTTTGTCTATGCAAGTATATATTGACCCTATATTGTATTCTTTAGGCAGAACCATTGTAAAGTTTTCACTAGTGAAATATTTTGACGACAACGAGACCACATCTTTTTAAGTTTTTCAGACTGGTTACCAAAAAAACGGTGAGACAAAATAAAAATCTTAATTCGGGACTGTTGTCAACATAAATTGAGGAAAATATTTCGACTTTAGAAAATTTCCGATCAAGTTTTCAGTGAGTCGTAATGAAAATCCATTAGCAATGGAAAAACTCTCATGAACTCAAGTTCGTCATGTAATGAAGTGAAATTGGAGCAAACATCGTACGCATGAGCTAACAAAGTCTTGATGCTATTGATCTTAAAACGAAAAGAGCAAAAACTAAAATAACTCTACCAACACCAGTAAATGTGAGTTTTTACGATAAACAGAGCTAGAGAATTTATTATTCTGTCGTGAAATTTGGAATCTAAGAAAGATAAAGATCCATTTTCTCCCAGTTCCCTCGTAAATTCAATCTTAGGATGTGGCAAGTCCATGTAATCAAAGAATAAAGCAGAATTGGACTCGTCGCAAAACGGTAAAAACGTGTCATCAATATACCGTCTATAAAACAATGGTACAAGTTCAAAAGGGCATTTTCCATGCAACATTTTCTCGTGGAAATACACAAAAATATTCGCAAATGGTTAAGTTAAGTTGATTAGGACTAATTCATTGTCAAGCCCCTCTCAACCACTAGTTTTACCGCACTGAACTGAAAGACTGTGCTCGTTAGTGTCTCAGAACGTCCTCAACAAGAAATCATGGCAGCAACTAATGAGAAAACACAAAAAAAAAAGAAAATGAGATAGCGACTTCACTTTCGGTGTTAAGAAAATGGCTCATCCAAATGAGGACATTTTTTTCCCAGGAGATAAGCGAGAGAACATCTACAATTTCATAGAAACACTTTACCACAAACGCAGCTTTCCTCTGAACTGTGACACAAATCCGCATTCAATTGTTTTAGAAAATCAACACCCACCACAAAAACACTCGAGCTTCTCTGGCATGGAGTCTGGGAAGTCGGAGCCTAGACGTCCTCTTGCCACGGCCCCATAATCTCGGAGGTGCATGAGCTCGCCCTCAAGTCTAGAAGACTCCTGCAAAATTGGAGGCGTAAGCCGTCCTTTTGTATCCTTCCTGATTGATTGAACAGAGCTGGAGGAAAGTTCCACCACGTTGGCGTAAAATGGTGATGAGATCGATCGATGAAGGCAAGAAGGAGGAGCATGTGTGGTTACGTTAGAGACTAGGTGAAAAAAATCGAACAAATGCAAGGTGCTATTATTTCATTGTACAAGATTCGCGACTAAAAATTTAACGCACTGTATCGTATTCTGAATAGTTTTTTTCAGACTAAACCATTCTTTCATCTGTACATTTGGTATGTCTTTCGACACCATGATTTTAACGTCATTTTAGCTTCTAAGCTCGTTTTTTTTCGGGTTAATTCGTTTCATTAGGCACGAAAACGTTCCAAAGTTTCCCTAAATTTTAACGGACATATTTTAGGCGAATAAGAAATAAAAAAAGAACTGATAAACTTCTCTGATTAGAATAAATGCCATAATGATCGATTTTATGACTAAAAGATCATAAGCTTTTAGTAAAATCAAGAAGATATTAACGCTGTCTCATTGATTTTGTTTGCATAAATAACCGATGACGGGTGAAATATCTATTTTCTGATCAGAGTACGACCAAATCAGGCTGGACACGAATTTTTATGGTTATTTTGTTTTCACATTGGCATGGCATCAACGCAGTAGTTTCTGAAAGAATCCCATTTCCTCTCCTCCTATGGGGACCCAATGACATCCACCATCAAAAACTTCAATTGTAATAAAAACCAATCGATTTTTGGTTTTTATATGCCAAAACTTAATGATTGAAATTTCCGCGTCAAAACTGGCTCCGGGTATCAGTGTTTCTACAGTATCAAGAGATCAGTCGAAAAAATGTTCTCAATTTACCTAAGTCAATAACTTTAAAACAAAAAAACTTATGCTTATTTATTTCCTGCAAAGGTGTGGTGTAATTGTTAAATTAGCCTTGGATAGGTAGCGCAATCTGCACGCGTGCGTCTATCTTCTCTTTTGAAATTATTGAATATGAAATCGTGAGCATATTTCTTGGACGCCTATACGTATGTACAGGGTGACACAAAAAAAGAGGGAGGATGTATCACAACCCGGTTCTAAATACATACGTACATTTTGTATTTAGAATCGGGTTGTGATACATCCTCCCTCTTTTTTTGTGTCACCCTGTAGAAGTGCAATAAAGAACTGAGAATCTTGCGTAGAACTGATACCTTCCATCTAGTGTTGAAAAGCAATAATTAACAGCGCAGATAAAGACTATGAATAAACAAATGAAACAAAACCAGCGGACAAGCCAAAAGTGATTATGTATGTAAAGCAAAATCTGGCCGGTAGAGTAGTTAGTACAGCAGAATGAACTTCGGAATGCACTCGTCCATACTCCTTTTGTAATGCTTACTTTACGAGTTTTTATGCGAATTAAAAAGTAGGGAATTGAAGTTCAATCATCTACTGAGTGCACTGAGAGCAAAAATTCAAAAAATACAATTTTTCAAATACAAATATATTAATTGTAAAATACGAAAACGATGGCATTCCAGCCTCTCGGCGGCGTTAACTCGTTTAAGAAACCTGGGCTTACAAATGTAAGTTCACTGCAACGTTTGTTCAATTGTAACTGATACGAACACTTTAGATTTTGGGTCAGGCATCTCTGAAGACTCGCCGTCTCTTCCAGATGGAAACAAATGAACTTTCCGGCAAAAAGCAATTGGCAGACTCGCAGGAATAAGAACAAAGCTAACTTTGCTGGAGACCAGAAGATGAGCTTCTTCTTTTGTTTTTGTGAAGTTGCTGGCACTGAAAGATCGTCCCTGTGTTCTCGGACGCCAAATAAATGCTTCCCACCGCAACAAAACCTCTCCGGAGATTGTGGTGCTCAGTCGCTCCACGTAAGTTCTTGCTCCAACTTTGCATAATCTCGCCTCTTAAAAATGAAGCCCTCCTTCTTCGTCTGGGGCATTCTCACTAAGTTTGTGATGGCTTTTGCTGCAGCGTATGAATACTCAAGAATATTTCTTCATTCTACGCACATTGAAGTTTTTTAGATGAGTTTCATTTCCCGGAGCGACATGACTTTTCACACTTTAATTTTAAGTGCATCTGCTTTTCTTGTACGCGCTATCACAGCTACAGAAATTGCCTGATTTGCAAATAGTATCGCTGGGCAGGGGTTCATGAGGAACTTCTATTTGTTTATATAATGAAAATCAGGGGTTGGGATTAACTATAGCAATTTAAGTGACTTTTCATACTTCCTTTAAGTATTAGGCTCTATGGCTTAGGGAAGTTTTGGAGAATTAGAGTGATCTTTGGTGAAGGTCGAACTGTCAAAAATGCAGGACAAAAGAAACCTGTCCCACATTCAGAATTCTTTTATTAAGTAAGGAATTTGAAAATAAACAGTTGCAAAATCGCGCATTGGATCCTACGGTAACCTACTTTAATAAGCACTCAGAAGAAACATTTCTAACTGTTCAAAATTGTTCTCTCTTTTGGTCTGCTTCTACTGTCTCCTTTTCCTGTCATTCAAACGTTTTATTTATTTTGAATATCGATTTACTTACAACTTCAGAAAGAGCTTGAAGTTTCACACTAAGGGACAAAATTCCAAGCGTACGCAGCACCCCATCACTTCTCGATGTAATTACGCATTATGCCTCAAAAGACAAGGGTGGGAGTAAAATAGCATTCAAAATTCATATTGCTCAATATTCTGCACATAGTTTTCGAATTAACATTTTTTTCAAAATATCCCGTCAATCGGCCATCAGCTCTTGCATGGAGATCGATTCCTGGTAATTTTACAACATTTTAGATTTTATCCTCAGGCAGAGCTCCGAGAGTAATCGTATTTACGAATTTCTTCTCTTAGTAAAATAATAAACTGTTTTACGTAATATACAACTTACCATCCCATCACAGTTATCGTAAGGTACTCGGGTAGTGATGTACATTCTATTCATAACACTTCGTCTCCTGAAAAATGTATCCTTATTCATGATATGCGAGTATTTATCTCATATTTTTCCCCGTTGCTCGGGCTATACAGTAATCCTGGACAAATAATTTAATCTCATTGCTCGAAATAATTTTGGAAGTAGCTTACCCCATCGAAATATTAGTTTTAACTCAAAACTATATGTTTTTTTCTTTTTAAATGCAATTCCTCTGTCAAACTAAAACTTAGGGACATTTCTTCATGAATTTTACATCGAAGGAAACTATTAACACTTAGTTTATTAGGCGACTCAATTAGGACTGTTTTAGTCCCAAGAATTTCTACCCCTCTTCTCCAATACTACAGTCTTACCATTATCGTGCTGGGACTCGCACCAGTAAAACTAACCCCAAAGTATTAAATAATTCTTTTCTTTCTTACAGAAACTCACGTTTTACTTCTAGAGCCAGCTATTTTAAACGCGTGTTAAAACGAACGTAAGTGTTCCAATATAGACCCAGGTGCGAACACAATAGACGTTAGGTTGATATTTCACTCCCTGTCTTCTGCCAGTGGCGCCTCGTTGAGCCGTTTGCATGCATTAGAATATTTTTGTATCCCACCAAAGGAGCTGCTGCAGTTGGACTGCCATGAATTCCTAGGGTAGAAACAGAGCTCGCATTCGCAGCAACTCGCTGGGCCTTCAAGCTGACACTTTTAATGCCTTCGTGTCATGCCTTTGAGGAATGGCCAAGAAGCGCTCAGCCATGAGCACTCAGGAGTGCTGGATGACCCTAGACTTACTGCCGACGCTCGTGTCGTAAACGTCCCTGCCTTAAAGAGAGACGTCTGATGTTACGATCTTAGAAGTCTCGGTACTGCCGACAATGAGTCAAGAAGTCGATTCATAACGACACTTCCGACGTCATGATCCTGGTACTACAGACATTGTGTCCAGAATGTCGGTTGATGAAGGAGACACGTGAGATGGAATAACCATTCTCGGAGCAGTAGTACAATGTTATTGTTTCAATTTCTGAACACAAATGTTTAACTTTACATACACTCAACGATTGTTCAAGTATTGGCTGGGAGCATTTCTACGAAATGAACAATTGTAAAATGATTTACACGTATGCAATCGATTATATTTGTATCGTTTATGCACAGTCAAGGTGACTTTCCTCGCGAGCCTCTACAGGGTGTGGAGGAAATTGAAAACCGAAAATAATTTGAGGCCATCTTTCCGTCGTTTACAATGACGGCAATGACCATAATGCTTTCCAGAAGATAAATCAATAATGTTTTTCTTTCAAAAGTACTGAACGAAACCTAGCACTTTTAACCGATAATAACGGCTGTTCCTTGCTGAGTATACCTGATAAAGCCACCAATTTTGACAGATCAGATGACAGCTGCTTTTTTTCTGCTGAGTGTACCTAAAATATTTCACTAGTTTTCACAAGAGCTTTTTCCTTGCTTTTTCATTCCTTGCAAACTGTATATTACGATAATAATATGGATCTTAGGTATTTCCAATATGAGAAACACTTCCTTGATGCCTGCAGGCCGCATAATGTTATTCATAATCAGCCAAAATACACACATAACGGAAACTCACTTGAATAGCAAGTTTTGTAGACTTCTTCATATTCCTGCGCACTCGATCAATTCACCTCAATTCAAAATTTGTTTCGCCCCCTCCACCCATATTCTCCTCACGCTCCACCAGAACTTAAAAATGTTTGAATTAGCCTTCTTTGCATTTAGCTGGATCACAGTGTTGAGAAAAGAATATAATCAGAGGGTTCGTGACTTTAAAATCGGAAATTTGGAAAAAAATAATATCAACGTAACAAACCTTATCAAAAGACATACATGGGTTAATAGATATTCAACTCATACATCAAATTAAATCACTACAAGCTTAGCTTACCTTAAGAGAGTGCCTCGCGTAGATACAAAATTACGAAAGTTTCACAACTGAAAGTTGGCCGTTGCATTATTATTAATAAAGTTCAGAAGGTCCCTCCTTTAAAAAATGCAAAGCATTTTTGTAAAATTAGTGAGAAATCACTGAAAAAAGTATCGCACAATGGTTGAAATATGACTCTTTATCATGAGAGAAAAAACACAACGTTTTTAAATTACAGAACGCTATATTTTGCCCGTGACACTTTTGACACTTACGAAGTTAGTAGAAAATGAATTGGATTTATTTCAGCACTAGAACGTCAGTGCGAGAGACATCGTGAACTGGAAGAAGTTGCCAGTCGAGCTTCTTGCAAGAGGGTAATATAAACAATTTTTGTACAAATCCTGATAAACTCCTCTGCTCACTGATGCAAATTGTGTAAAACAGTTGGGGGCTGTAATTGAAGCATTTATCTGCAGTTTTTATCAGCTCTTGTTACCATGATTTATTGTTTATTAATGCGCATACATACATATGCACGTATACCTGAATACCTTTATATATAAGCGGGCTTTAGGCGGCTCATACTTACCACGATATGAATCTTGAAATAAGAAAACACATTCATTTTTTTAAAATGCGAGCCAAATTTGGGGGCACTAGTCAAACTACTTTCTGAGAAAGAACATTGAGCAATGCAGTTTTACATAAAAGATGTACCTTATTTTAGTTGATACTGAGATTCACTATGTTCCTAATTGCCTCATAAATACCTCATGTAGAACACGGAGAATTCAAATGCTATCAAATGTCATGACGGATTACAGCAAAATATTCCTTCACAGAATTTGTACGTTTTTCAATCCTGACACGCTTAATGAAAGAATTTAAAATACATGTTGAATTTAATTAATACATTTGCATATGTGCTCAAAAGTATTTTTAATGAAATGTTTAAACGCGTTTTAACACGAAACTTCACAAACGAGACCACGTAGGCATCTCGAATGTAAGCACCTCTGTTCCTTGCATCACTGGCGCGCAGACGCTAGCCAAACTTTGCTTTGCCTCCCGTTGACACGACACGAAACTCAACGCAATCTTCTGAAACTAGACCTACGATTCCTGAATGTCCTGAAATCCCTGAATTTCGCTTAACCTGCATAATTCTTAAAATAAAGTCACACGAACGCGTGAGACAACGTTTATTTAAATGCCTCCAATTATTTACGCTCGTTTCAAGGACTTCAGCTCTTGAGCTGGAACGCGCCTGACCTGAAGGGAAGACGTAGCTCCAGTCTCGCCATAGCGGCTTTTGGGAGGACGTCGGCATGGCCCACGAGTGCTGTGCAAATTGACTGGCCGGGAAAAGGCAATGCAAGCACCAACCTCCAGCGAGCCCTGAAGGTGAGGCACGGAACGTCGACGCGATGTGGTTCCAGAGAAATGTGCAGCAGGAGTCCTCTACAGTACGCAGACAGACCATGAGCAGCGAGGATTGGCCAGTACGGTACAACTCGATGTGTTCGATGTAGATAATGCGGTGCAGCCTTAATGATGGAAGTTAAGATGCCTGCGCAGGGGAAAGAATAGTGAATTAGAGCGAAAATATTACTGTGATGGTTGAGAGACAGCACGTAGTAACTAACTTATGTAGTCCATGTATGTAGTGCATACAGGAATTATCTTAAAAGTATCCTTTTTTATGATGATGAATCTGTATTAACATTTACAATTAAAGTACCAGGTTTACGCTAAGCATGTACATCATGAGACAACTTAACTGATCAAAGGAAGTCGATTAATGCTTGATAGAAGAAAAATGGACATCGAGAAACAAGAAAACAAACGCTGCCATGACGCTCAAATTTTATGAGTTATGATATGAAATAATTACCAGACGTGCTTCTTACCCCAGTATCGACACTATGAAAGTCGCCAATTTCATCTACTCTCATGAACGAATTATTTTAAATGAAGACCCTGGGGGAAAAACATCGTAACTTCAAGCACTGTTAGCCTGCACGGGCAGTTTCACGAGCGGCGCAATTCCCTGTAAAAGCGCAGAAAAATCGTCTGACGCTAATTGGAGCGACGAGGCGTCCGGCAACACGCGCACGTCGATGAGGGGACAGAGGAGTAAGCAGTCCATAAAAGGGAAACTGAAGGGCCGTGTCGTGCAATGTGCCCGAGGCCCTGCGATCAGAACGTCTCGATTTTATGTAGAAACTTCATTCGATGGAACTGTTTCACTGCCACAGTTTGAGCTTGATGTGCGCTCCTTTATCACAGTCATAAGTTTATCCATGAAAAGCGTCGTGCATTCGGTTAGAATTGTGCAGTTTTCCAGAGTTGGATAGCTATGGTAATTTAGATTTGGAAGGAATCAAAACAGATCCTTGCTACAAATCCGGTGCTCAATGCTGTCTTATATTTGCAGAAGAAAATATATACTTTGTACAAGACACTTGACTTTCAAGCCCATAATGCTTAGTAGGCAACAATATGACAGAAAATTCCTTATTAACATGTATGAACTTGTAAAATATTTTTATACCAAACTTCGAACACCGCTGAAAATATTCATTTTGTGCAACGGCCAGCATAAATATTTCTAATGAAAATGACAGTGTATTTTATTCACCTAGCGAAATGCGCGACAAGTCCAGTGTTGTTCGCGGGGATTCCTTTATAAAAATGCAATTCACCCGACGGAGTCTCGCTCAATAACATTTCTGGAGAGGACTTCTCGATGTTGCTATGTGAAAATGAGCCTTTCGACTGTCGCTGTGTTCAAAAATTTTTACTTGAGCAAAAACTCGTTTGATGACCGGACTTATTGCAAAAGGCTGTGTCTTAAGGACAGACTCTGAGAAGAATTTTGCGCTGGAAATGTTAGTTCTTGATTTTCATTTTGAGTTGATTAGTCAGCTTATGATCAGTTCATCTTTCAGCTCAGTTTTTCATCCTTTACATCTCATCCCTCGTCCTTCTGTAAGATGCTCCATTTATTTTATTGTGATATTTAAAAACTCTACGCTGCTTGTTTCTAGAGCTAAAGCTTAACAGCAGCTTTTTCCGGAGATAAAATTGCTTATGAAAGATTGCACTTTGTTTTTTATGAGCAAAAAGCAATTAAGTATTGCAGCTAGATTATGCATCAAAAGCAGTCTCAACCAAGTGAAGCAAGCGCTAACGAAGACAAAGAAAATTTTTAGTTGTTTTTAAATTTTCAAGCTTTCATGTACATGAACATCAGAACTGCAGTCTTTTTAAAGTATTATTTCACTTCTCTCGAGCGCAATAGATTGGTTAGTTTCATTATTGTAAATTTGAATAAGGGAAAAAACGAAATATGTATATAAACAAAAACATAACCTGTAATTTTCCACGGAGGATTTCTGAATCCCTCAACCAAAACACTTCCACTGAATTCAGCGCGCCAGTGTCGGTAAAACTCTAATTTCACAGGAAGAATTGTAGTCGTACTAAATTGAATCTCTTTAAATGTGATTTATTTGATCAACAAGGCACACAGACTTGGTCCTCTGAAATTTACATCGCATGGAATTGTCGTTATTGTACAGTGTTCCATCGATCTGTTTTAACAGATACGAGCAGCGTTAAAACTTTATCACACCAACTTATGATATTTTACAGCTGTTGTAAATTTGAAAGCAATGGTAGCCTGATATATTTCAAGAACCATTTCACAGGGAATATAAAAAATATGTTAGGCAAATTTTTGCACCAGATTAGAAGTATTCTCAGAGCATGAGAAAGAAAAACGCAATTGTCATTTGACCCTAATTCTAGAATACCGTATTTTGCAATTCCCTACGTATATTTTTCAAAATATTTACCAAATACTACAAGTGTAGAGCGAACTGAGGATTCTGCAAATAATTCTTCCTTAAAATAAAGGCAAACCTAATTTTAAGGAACTCCCAAAATTCTCAACCCTCATAACGGACAACATACTCTTGAGGCCTCGGAGCGGCTGCTGCTATTCCCGACCGTTTGAGTGGAGGCAAAATTAATCACGCACCTGGCGCTGGGTGCGGCGGGCGCAGCGAAGACCGCGAACTGGTCGGCAAAATCCGAGCAATCCCCGCCCGGTAGTCCGGCACCTCTATGGAGAAAGCGGATTAGGCAGCCCTAGAATAGCAAGCAATTTGTTTTAATTAAGATTGACGGGTCCAAGAAGATTGCGTCGGTGTGGTGAGGAGCTCAGCTGCTTAGGATTGATGGTGGTCCTTATGACGTGGGGACTACTCTCTCCCATCGCTCATGTCGTTCGAACGTGTATGGAAATGAACGCGTTGTGAAAATTTGCGTCCAAAATTTCAAAGGGGACACTGCGCCTTTAGATTCTTTACTGCCGTTGAGTTTAGATAGTAGTGGAATCTTTCAATTTGAACAGCCTCATAATCTTTCACGATATCATCATCTACGTGAATTAGAGGTCAGAGGTTAATTTTAGCAGCTCCTGGTTCTAAGCGGTTGAGAGGCTGAGCATTTGCTGCATCCAAGAGATGCTGCACGCTGATGCATTCGTCCGAATATGGGTGTCTAAAGTACTATGAAAATATTAAAAGAAAAGGTGATTTAACGGAAAAATGTTTAATGTTTCATGTCGTAGGCTAGACTTTGAGTATTGTAATCTAGTTAAAAGAGGTTATTTCAATGGCATAGACAAAAGTTAAAATAGTAAATACTCATAAAATTCACGGAAAATTTTTGTTAAAGTCATAACCGCCTTTGAATTGAATGATAAAGCTAGTGACAATGTACACAAGTGCACAGTATTACACGTCCTGAAGTTCCATTTAAGCTATCATCTTGTTGTTCATGCACCACGTCAGACAAAGTCGAAACATTGACGAAGATTAGTTTCGTCACTGTTGGACAACCAGAACAAATTCTATGAACTCACAATTCTGTTTCCTTTCAGTTCTCTAGAATAGTTATTTGCAAAAAGAGCTTCCCTAAGAAAATATTTCTTTGAATCGTTGCCCTCAGACCTGATTTTAGTATCCATGTCAATTTTTCTGCAGAAGTTTCAGGTACGTACGAGTAGCTGTAAGCTGCAAACGAAGATCCCTCGCAGAGATGCAACGGGTTTTAGCAGATTACAATATACTCATACTAGGCAGGTAAGAGCCTGTTGTATGTAAAAGCAGATACCTAGATATCTGCCAGTATTATAGAACGTAGTAATAAATTTTCGATTAGAGCTTGTTCTTACTCAATAAAAAAATGTTAGGATTTCTCCTTACTTCAATTTAAATCCAAGTTTTTAATGGTTGATTAATTTTTTCCAACTCGTCATATAGGTTGCGAATTTCAGCACCCAGTGTTAGCGATGGATGAAAATCTGTGAGCGAGCCTGCGGTCAACAGAGTTACCTCGTTGCTGATTTTACTTCTTTGGTGAGCCAACGTAATTTTTTAATTCGTTCTCAGCTTGTCTCCCCAGTGCACAGTTTAAAATTCAATTTTTAATATCACTTTCATCCACGAACGTTTTCTTCTCAGAATCTGCAGAACATCTGTGCATTGGTAGGAGTTGGTGAACGAATGGTGATTTCATCTCTCCCGCTGCTGGTGTTTTTAATGATGAATTACAAGTTTCCTAATGAGACTTATTCTTTCGTACAAGCTGTGGTTGCTCGATTTCTCAAGAGCTCGATTTCTTTTGCATCAACACCTCTCTATAGTCGTACGATCAGAGAAAAATTATTAAATAAAAATTGATGTCGAATTCAATTCCACATTTACTTTTGCTTGTCGTTAATTTAGTGCTTAGCGTTTGACATATGCTAGATCTTCGGCAGAAATCCTGCTGCTTACACACTGGATACATGAGCTTTTAGGTGAGAATACAAGACTCTAAAAAACTTTCATTATCAGCACGATCTCTCACACGCTTGTAAATCTCGCTCGCGGGTCTTAATTTACAAGTCACGAAGCCTCACTTCACTGTTTGGCTGCCGATGGTAATGCCTCTGAAGTGGACACGTGGAAATTTTTCACGATGATGTTTAAAAGTTTTCCTCAATGTCATAGTAAGGCCAACATGTATACGCTGTGCGTTCGTTGACACAGCAAAACTCGGAAAGGAGTTCAAGGTTGTTCAGCTGTGTGTGTATGGCATTACCTTCGGAAACTGCTCCTAAATTGTACGTCTGCCTCTTCTGAACGGTCTGATGTTGCTACGTGGCCATGTCCCAAGTGTGATCTCCGGTGCTAGAGGACACTAGGAAGCTTCTCTTCAGGAGAGAACACTACAGACTCCAGGCATCAAAGGGCTGCTATTGCGGTGTAGTAGGGAAGCGGCGAGGTATGTTATTATGCAGTCATGACAGAATTCATTACTATTGCAGTCAAGTACGTTGCATGGATGGTTTGCAATCAAGCTTTGCGAGCTGGGTGGCGCGCAAAGAAAGATTGCAAACCTAGTGGGCTTAAGGAAGCAAGAAGCGCGTCTGCAGTGCGGGGCCGGATCACATTTGCATGCGCCATCTAGTGGAGGGTTGTGAGTCTCACGCGGGACATTCGATGCATGAACGATAGAAAAAAAACTTGCAACAAAAGCTCTTTCCTCCCAATGAAATCTTTCTTTCAGCTGATGGAGCCTTGCCCTCAATTCAGGAGATAGAGACGGCTTCAGGAAAATGGATTTTGTCTCCAGGTTCTGGAAAGCTCGAGAAGCACTCACGGAGTCCTCCATCTTCTTGAACTACCGAAATTGAAACGAATTGCGCACTCCTGATGCTAAAATAAACTGCTCTCTTCGCGCACGATATTGGAGCGAAGTACTTCTGAGGTGCGGCGTCTACTGAGCAGAATTGCTCTGGCCTAAATGAAGTGAGCCGTGCCAGTAATCCGCAAGTAAATCGTGTCACCGGGAGAGGAACGTGCCATCAAACAAGAACGAAAGTGCATCGTCATGCTTAAGTGTCGTAATGCTAACAAATTATAATGAAATTAAAAGAGTACTTCGTATCTTTGGATTCAATTGAATCACCAATATCTCTACTAGACATGCTGCAGCCTTGCATGCAATTTTTTGACCAAATTTAGAAACTTTACTGCATGCCAAATGCAATTGTAAATAGTTTATGAGGTACTGTATAACTGTTACTGTACTGTTTTCAATGCTCGTTACACTGTAGTTAAGATACTACTTTGATCGTCAGTGAAACATGAGCGTATACATGTAATTGTTAGCCTCGTTGTATACAATATGAATAGGAGAAAGTGCTGAGTCTTACATGCGTCTATCACTTCGTTAAAATCCAGCAGCGGTAATGCAGAAACGGGTATAGCATGAAAAATTAGTAAAATAATGTATGTTAATGTACAGACTATTTCATGCGGTTCATACGTTGTATGGTTCATACGATCAGTTTTGCAGTTTTCAAAAAAGGGTATAATATTTCATTGTTTAGCTCTGCATCATTAAAACTATGCTGAGTTATTTCACTTCTACCTTCACATAAAATCTGTTTAAGAGCATGGCTTCGGTATTAAAAGAAAAAACATGCTGAACGATCAGCAAAAAAAACGTGACGTTATGCATCCACCCTTTCGACAGATTTACACCCGCCCTCAACTTCCAAGAAATTGTCGGTCTCTGATACCAAATTATTTGTTTACGGGCTGTTAGAAATGTCTTAAATAAATAAACTATTAAATTTGGTTTAACAGATACAAAGAGTATATTGTTTATATAATGTTATGATAGGTAAACGAGAAAAATTATTATTGTTGAGTGAAGCTCTCAACAGCAACGTGCATCAAATGGGAAGGAAACAACACTTGGGTAGCTATATAGTGCTGGGTATTATGGGAGAATTTCATTAACCCATTAATACATAAAATATATTTTTCAATGCATTTTCTTAAGTTTTCATAGATTAGTCCTAAGTAGGCCATTTATAGCAGGAGCATATTTGAAATAAAAATTTTGTCGAGTTACTGAAATAAATGCTATTCTGTAAGGGTGCGGCGAGAAGTCGTGGAATACAGAAAATCTAAATTAAAAAATAAATTAATTTTATTTCACTTTCACATTTCATGTAGGAGTCATTTCATTAGAAAAATATAGATGCACAGTGTGATCAGTAAAACATCTACCTCCATTACCGTTTGTTACCGCTGTTCGTATTCGGCATTATTACCCTCAAGTGTCGAAAAAATTAATGCTATGCATTAAAGGGTTAAATTCAGCAAATCTCGCGGTGTGAGTAAAGAAATAAAGTGCTAGGAGTAAAATATTGCATTTGAGGGAAATTAAATTGATACATTACTGCTTAGATCGGATATCTTTCATGAAATAAGAAGCGTTGTCGACACTCCATTCAGAATCTGTCGGACCCTGCGTGCATCAACTTTTGACTGAAGCAATATTGGCTCGATGAAAAGGAGTTATTTTCAGAAATAAATTGTGCATCCAAGACATTCTTAACATTATTTTCAAGCATACATGACCGTTCTGGCTGGAAAGCGAGAGCGTTACATTTATTTGATACGCACTGCGGGATCTACGCGTCGATTCTGTGACGCGTTACAATAATTCTCATTGAGACCCAGGCTGAAGAAGCGAGCGAACCTGCTGCAGCAATCGTATTAACGAAATGACGGTGTAGGCGAAAGAGCTGAAAACAATTTATTTCATCAAACGTAACGTACGCCTCTCATTGAATGCCTACCCGAGTAATCTAGTTAGGGTGACACATTCAGGGTGTGGCATTTTTATGCATAACTAGCTTCGCCTTACCATCAAGTATGATGGTAAATTTCAAGTAAAACAATGTAATTTAACGCATCGCAGTTGCAGATTGTCTTTTTTAACATGAACTCGCTTATTTGGAATACTTACCGTCGGATCTCGACCTGAGAATTTTCTCTTATTTAATTCCTCTAGTGAGGAAAAAACACGCATATATATATGTATATAAAAGACTCGTACTACTATATAGCATATATTTTAATTGAAAATGTGAAGCATACTCGTACATCTCAAAGGCTTTTAGTCGCTCCTGGGTTCAGCAATTGTTTGTGCACGTATCAGAAACGGTGAGCTCGACACAAATTGTTCATGTTTAAGAAAACGTTCATTTAAAAAAGAGAAGAAATTTTAGGAAATTTTCCTGCGTGAAACGTAAGACAAAGCCAGTCCCATCCTAATGCTCAAACGAACTACCAAATGTTCGAAACTGAACTAAGATATAATTTTAATAAATAACTAAATAAATCACTTAATCATAGAATGCACAGGTATCTTTATTACTAATTTATTCCCAACTGTTTCTATTATTTCGTTCGACCGACGTTTATTCAGCCCATTTGAACCTTAGTATTCCGTTCATGAATGCCCTGAAATAATTTTACATACGTTCATTTTAACATTTTCATATAATTATTCGGAAATCCTGCTTGATTTTCATTCAATCCTAAGCTGATACTGTTTTCCTAAGCGCCAGCATTGCTGATGCGCATCCGATGAAACTGTTGTTGTACGCGCTTCTCTTCACCATTTCTGTTTTTGTGGGAGGCACGCCTCCGTTCGGAGCAAAGCTGTGTTGTGTAAAAATATGAGCCCAAACACCATCAGAATCCTCAAATTATGCAGAAATTAGACTCTAGAATGTTTCCGTGATTGACCGGCACCTACAATGCACACAAGCACCTGTCACGTGAGCTTGCCACTGAAGGAAGGCATGAGGTTCCAATGTGAGAGGGTGATTGTACCCGTGAATTTTAGCAACGTTTTAAGTTTATCCTGTGGTGGACTATACGAACACGACTACATCGCTTCTTTCATTGCTCCCAGTGTTGGGCCAGTTTGTTCTTTAAACGAAGGTGGTGGAACGCAGGGATGCTTTAACAAATTTCCAGTTTAAAGTTGTTCATTTTGGAAAAATTTTACTTCTTAATTGCATTAAGAACGACAATAATAAAAATGACATTTTTACGTTTTACTTAGGAGTAGGTTTGCATCTGTTTGGTCAGCTGAAAGCCATTAGGGAAAAATAGGATCTAAATTAAGAAATTGTGCATCCTTATTTTCTGTTTACGTCCATTTCCGACACAAATTGCTCGTTTGACACACACCATTGCAGTCTTCATCAACCCCTGGTGACTCTTCAGTGGAATTAACTGTTTATAACGCAGGCCCTCAATGAGTACGAAAGCTGATTCAAATTCGAGCAAAAACGCGATTCTGATACCTGCGAAAACACTGTCACCAAACGCCTTTGAAGCGGCGTATCTCCCATCTGACGACCACTTCGCATCAGTCCGCGAATATCTGTGGAGGCTTTGATCTATTTCAAAAGCTCTTGAAATAAACCAAAGGCACGGTCTGATGACACATCTCAAAGGCAAATCAGGTTTCGCTTGAAGCGATATACATTATGGCGGTATTTCAAGGTTAAATCTTAGATTTAAAACTCGCAGAATATTGGGTATCGACAGAACCATCCCCAACTTTTCGCGGAGCTTCCCTGGGATGTAGTTTTCGTTATTGCACCTTACCCTTTTCCACAGGCCTTAGTTTATTTTCTTTTACGCCAACAATTCACTCTTTGTGAGTGAAAAACAATTGGATAGTGGATTGGAATTAATATGCTTATTTTTTAACATTGCCTTCAAATTTGAGAAAAGGGAAATGAGACATCGGTTGAGAACAGTGCAGTTGGTGTAAGATCACGTGGGAAGTATAACGCTAATTTACGGTTTATCGTACATTAGATCTTATTATATGCTCTCGATGAGTTAATGACATGAAAGAACCAATAAATCAATCATCCTTTGTCAACATTACCTCACTGGGTATGTAAGAAAATACCCTAATCTAATTTAATTTCAATTTGCTTCTAAATATGTTTAAATGTGCACCTGATGTTCTACGATTAGGAGAGCTAAAATTTAACATTAAACTAAAATGTTGTATTTCGTTTGTTTCATAATTGGAGTTAGCTAAAAGTCCAAAAATTCAACGTCATTGGAAAGTAAGAATAATTGCCTTTTTTGATATCCAAATTACAAGTTGAGAATTGCTGCATGTGAGGAACAGCAATGCTTGAGTTATACCCAGGCTCTCATCAGGCAAGTAGCTGAACTAAGACTACGTATAAAAAAACACGACGACGCTTTGTCTCTCAAAGTAAAAATACCCGCGCTGCTTGCCATTTCCACCCTCGTGTAAGCCATGAGTGAACTCAAGCCTCGTGCTTTGCAAACCGACTTCGGTCACATTTACTCTTAAACGATTTCAACAGGTTAGGTCTGGCCACACTCCGGTGTCAAGAAATTTTTGCTCGGAAGTAATCAAGAAATATCTTTGGCTTCATGGATCTGCAAGGAAGAAGGTCAGCTTGACAAGAACGTTTATCGTAACAAGATCATGCCGATAAAACTTTGCAGCACGGAACAGGAAGCGTGAAGGAACGTCAGGTTTCCAGATGGCGCGCGTAGCTCTGCCTTTAAATTGAGAGGAGAAGGAGGAAGCAATCTCGCCGGTTTCAGGTTTAGCACTCAACGACATTCGCAATCGCAGTCAAATACTTGTGAGGAACAGCTTAAGTCTGCAAGGACGAGGTCTTCCATTGAGCGAGCAATAGAAACTGAAAGGTTCACTTAGGGGCCCTCTTGGGTTCAGCTAGATTTAACGATGTTCAACGTTGTTCGCTTAAATTCGCTGAAGCTTAAAGACGCTTGCCAACACAATGGTTCATGAACTTTTACAGTCCGAAGGCTGCCTGAATCAGCTTCTCAACTATAGCCAGCAACCGAAGTGAACTTTTTATCATGCATAATTCAATACTACAGCGTCTATGAGTAGTGGGTATCTCAACAATTACATCGCTCTTAAAACAAAAGTTCATTGTCGTCTCATCCTATTGTCCCCTGCTATTCCACTTCGTAGCAACTTCACTCCAAAGCCCTAAAAGTTGTGAGAAAGGCGATATGACGCAGTATGGCAGCCTAACGACAATTTACTATACCTTGTTCACTATACTCTGCATCTCACACTGTAACCAAAACTATCCTAATCAAGTCGTACTTGAAACTTGTGCTACAGTAAGTTCCTGCATAATCACGAGACTGTTTATCTCTGGTCAAATTGCCTCAGACTGCTGCAGGCCACAATGTAAATCAAGTTAGGGAAGGTCGTGGGTTGTGGGAGTAGGTCACGAAGGATGTTCCGGGGACATCTATTGGTGTATAAGAGCTACTTTTGGAGGCGATGCAGTGCGTGGCGAGCTGTGCACACTGTGTTGGCTGCCGTACGCATGATTGGTAAATCTATGAACTGCGGATAAAATTGCTTGACGATTGCCCAATTACGTTTATTTTCTGAGTTTGAAGTATTCAATCGACTGAAATTAATTCAACCGAAGAGAACTTCTACAACTTCTAGAAATTATACAAGAAGCTGCATATTTCTCATGCATGTATTCTTGATCATTATTACTTCGGGAAAAACTCACTCTGAAGGGAAAAATCTTTTTTAATCATTCCTCTCTTGCGAGCTTTTATTTATTGATGGATTTCTAGGAACTCAAAGGTAGATGCCAAACATCCAAGCTCTGATGTCAGCAGAATATGAGCGAGCACCATTTTTTTAGTCACACTAAGAATCCATAGCAAAACTTTTCGTGGGTTGATTGTACTTATGTATAAGCTACAGAACTCAATTGATTATTTAACTGCACTCAGTTTTGCGGCAGGATCTAATTCCTTGCTTCAGCGGAAGGATTGAGTTAACTCTCGAAAATGATTCAATAGAATTGGACGGGAATTTCCGATTAACGGTAAGTCTTCCGTGTTGAAAGAATTGATAATTATCTACTTATCAATTCCCGATAAGCAGATGTTTAACATTTAATGAACATACCTTGATATTTCAGTCTTACCTAGAAACGGAGTCATTTTGAATATCACTTGTTTCAAGTGATATTCAAAACGACTCCGTTTCTAGGTAAGGCTGAAATATCAAGGTGTGTTCATTAAATGTTCGTCATGAGTCTTAGTCCACGCCCTTAAAATAACACAAGCAGGTCCTGTTCATAGTCCTTCCTGGCAAACAAGAAAAGTAAAAAGAAGGCAAAGAGAAGAAAGGCAAAAGGAAAATGAAAAGATCGCTTATTGCAAAGTAAGTTACACGGATAATACGTAAGCAATTCGGCTTTCAGTAACTAGCAAAGTAGTGCTAAAATAGAATATTCGAATCACAGCCGTGATTTTTAATTTGCAAGTTGATCACAGAGCGGTGGTAATGTGCAGCGCAGCGGACACGCGAGGCAGCAGCACGACTGGGCAACATCCAGGCCCTGGGAATGTCGTCTTTTAATCCGCTGCTAGTCTCGCTAAGTTGGGATGAAATTGCAGAGCTTCGTATCACCTTTACTTAATTTGATACTCTTTTTGAAAATAAAGCGTTAGGAGAGCGAGCACATACAGAGGTATACAGGCTAGAGACTAACTAAATCGTTTTTGAAGTCAATGAAGCCTAGTGCAATGATGAGTTTATTCATGGCTGGACCATTGTTTAAATCGAATAGCGTACAAATGCAAGGAATTGAAAGACAGAAGGGCAGTGAATAAATAAGATGGATAATACTGATTCTCGAACAGAGAGAGCGACTAAAACACAAAATCTCAGCACTTAAAGAGCTTAACCGCTTTCTGTCGACGGCAAAACTCGTCCCGGAAGACCCTATGTATCACAAGAGAAGCAAACACGGACGAAACGAATAGATGCTGAGCAGAGAAGGTCAGGAAACAGAGCAGTGAGGGCAACTGCGAGAGAAGGCAGGTACTTTTCGGGTGGAAACTCAGTGGGGGAGGAGACGTGGGGGCGCAGAGACCGCAGCCGCTGAGCATTGCTCATTTTGCCCACCATTAGCCCGGGCAAAGCAGGGTGCGCGATGAACCGTAATCTGCTTTTGATAGGGCGTAGAGCTAAGCGATCGACTGCTCCCGTCTCACTCCCTCGCCTTAATGTATTCCCCCGGCAGAATATAATACATTTCCCTTGCAAAAGAATGGCCTCAAGTTCTGCATAAAATAACGCTTTCTCCTGCGGGCTTAGGTTGAAGTTGATCGTTAGACACGATCTATGCACGTAGATCGTGGCGTTTGTAGTTCATCAGAAGCGCATCAGCTGGTCGGGTCCAGCAGAGTGAGGGTGGAGTGTTCAGGACAGGGGATTGGGTGGTCCCAGGGGTGCTGGAAGGATAATGGCCACGATAATGGAAGTTGTGAAGTGATGATGGAATTATAGTGATGTTGGTGAGGATGATCGGGACGATACTGGAAAGAAATGGTGATCCGAATGATGGTGATGATGTGGTGGGATGATGGTGGTAGTTGTGATAGGGATGGCAATAGGAGTTTTTAAATAATGATGCAGATGCTGGTGCTGAATATTATATGATGTGAATGAAGGTGAGGATGCTAGTAGTGCGATGCCTGTAGTGAGAAAAAGATGGTGCGGTGGTGCAGGTGGTTGTGGAGAAGGTATAACTATTGTGATCACGATGTGAAACGATTGTATTGAATTCAAGAGCTTAGAACAATATGAACTGATTATCAGACTATTTATAGAGAGTGAACGAAAAAAAGAGATAAAATATTCCATACAGACTTAGAATTTCCGCACAAGTAAAGAATATACCTGAAGAAAACAGTAATTTTTTTTGCAAGGTATCTGTTGAAATTTATTCATAATTTATGCTTGTTTTATGTGGGCAATACTCGTTCTATTTATTATCAATTCTGTGTTAGCTCTAGTCCTGATCTTCAGGTGTGAGGGGAACCTTTGGGTAAACAGTCTGCTTTTACTCCTCACGTAAAGTGAGAGTCACTTTTTGCTTGAAACGAACTGTCCATCTCACCATCTTTGTCGGCGAACTTGCATCCAATCCTTGCGCCCATGAGTGAATTTATAAGTATGCATGTGTGAGTCGGGGTGTTTGTGTGCAGGAATTCTTATTACACGAGTATGTATGTGCGAATTAGTATAACAGAACGAGTAAGCATACGTGGGGTGTCTTACATGCACAGGAGACAGTAACGCTTCTTCAAAATCTGTTCTCCACTGCTCCACACTGCTTCTCAGGAGCTTGTACCTGCAACGTTTTCTTATTGAGGATCGGACAGAGATTTTGGCCTCAGGAAGCAGGAGCAAACAAATTGCGAATTCTTCGTGATAAATACCCGGTATGTCCACATGGACTCGGTCGGCTTCAAAGCTTCTACAACGGTAAGTCGTTTGGCGCTGTTTAAATTGTAAACAAGTTCCTAAAACTAGCACATTTTTTCTAAAATTTATGTTCTGAAATATTTACCACGATATTTATCTATGAGATAGTTTTGTCGAGCATTTGCTTCAATGAGCGTTTTGTATCTCAGTGCGTAATACCGTCACTTAACTTTACGAGGAGGAAGAGTCATATATTCGAGAAGTCTTTGGTGAAAACAACTTAAAAAAGATTTCTGCTACAGTCTTTGTCAGAAATAACTCAGAAGAATAAAATATTCTCGTAGTCTCGAGCAGAAACGACTCAAAAGAATCAAATATTCTCGTAGTCTCGAGCAGAAACAACTCAGAAGAATCAAATATCTCGTAGTCTCGAGCAGAAACAACTCAAAAGAATCAAATATTCTCGTAGTCTCGAGCAGAAACGACTCAAAAGAAACAAATATTCTCGTAGTCTCGAGCAGAAACGACGCAAAAGAAATCCATCGATGCGATCGCTCGTGAAGGTTATTGCACACTGGAAAATATTAACACAAATAGTAATTAGCCCAGCTTTTCATATGTACAAAATTAGAGTCTTGGAAATTTTCAGTGATGGATATAATTTTACCTCATAACAACCTCTCACGAGAACTATGCTTGAAAAGAAACCCCTGCTACGATTTACAATATCATAACTCAGAGATCGACGTTACTCCCGCCATTTTTTCCTTAAATATTATCTTACATTACAAATTGTGAGTCCCGTACACTGAAATTTGGCGGGGTTATGTAAAATATTAATTCTTCCTATTGCTGCAGCCTCCAGAACTGAATCATTTCATGTTGCAGAGATGGGAGCGCGAAACAAAGCTTTACATAAGTCCTTATTATTTACTCTCCCTAACTTTACCGAGCTCCTAATTAAAGCAATGTGTCGTGAAAGCTGGATAAAATTATTTCCGTAGGAATAGCATCTTGAAAATTTGACGTTTTTCTCATTCAGATCAGGACAAATAGATTTTGCAATTTGAGGGGTCGCAACTGTTGCCTAAGTTCTGGCTACAGCTCTTAGGGGACTTTCAAATTACGATCCAAATAAAGCAAGCGTTTTCATTAATAAAATCTTATGTCATAAATTTTTACTTACAATTTTTTCACTTTTACACGTACCTAAAAATAGTACCGCAACACTACTGTTCTAAATATGTGTTTGGACCTCATATATATTATTTTGAAATCGATTGAAGGGAATCCAGTATCAGTGTGTTCAATAGCCAGATGCCCGGTTCTAATCTCTCTTTCCATAAATAAACTAATACAAATAACGAACCATTTGTTAGTTTTCTTTTGCCAGGAAGATAACTCTTTGATTATACGAATATTTTCCAACAATAGAAGAGACATCTCAGAACACCCATTGAGTTCAGGTTCCCCGGCTAGGCAGCAGAAGCAGCAAAAGTGTGCGTAAAGA
Source organism: Orchestia grillus (assembly GCA_014899125.1). Taxonomy (NCBI): domain Eukaryota; kingdom Metazoa; phylum Arthropoda; class Malacostraca; order Amphipoda; family Talitridae; genus Orchestia; species Orchestia grillus. The sequence continues at coordinate 3,623 of VOMN01081954.1, read as the reverse complement.
GGCACTGATGACTTGCAAGTACCGTCCAGAAGTGGGCAGCAACACATCGAGGCGATGTTGCTATAGTCAAAGTCAATTGTATTCTGCCCTCGACCACATTGTCTGGTCGTGACTGACAAACTTCAAAGCCAACCACAATAGATAAATAGCACGACCCAGAAAATGGGAATCTGTAGGCTAAGTTGCCTCAAGATCACTCTGATTCACAACCCTTACACCATAATTTATGGGTTGTGATTCAATCAGGCGATGCGGAGGCATTTTGTATTCACTTCATTACCAGACCAGTGAGGCACCCCTGCCGTGACATTACGTGATTACCTTCAGGAAAGATTTAGAGTTAGAGTTTTCGTATGAGACTTTCATGTCTTAACTTTTACGAAAGTGATACTTTTTCAAAAAATAATTGTAGTAAAATCGAGAATACTATACAACTTCCGATATAATATAGTTTGAAATAGCTTAACTTTCTTACTTTTCAATCAGTAGCTTACACCTGACGTCCTTTCTTAAACATTAATCCATCCAATTATAATTACTAATTTAATATATAATCACTACTCTAATTACCAATCTAAAATTTTAAAATTACTCTCTTTATAGTCAACGTAATTTTACCAACCCAATGATCTTATTGCATTCATCACTTTTCAACTAAACTGGATAGCATGAAATAGTACTGCAAAATTCTTACAAAGTGCTGGAGTCAGGTTCAGACTTGAGGGACCGTGCAATCCCTTGACGTCCAGCCTGACTCTAGAATTGAGAACAAATTTATCACTCTATGCCCATATTCGGATGTCGTCTGACACTGTCTTCAGACTTTGACTGATCGTGTGAAGGACCTTTTAAGCCTGTTATCGACTCTGCCTTTGAGCAAGCTATTGAACGGATGTGTCGTAGCAAAATGGTGAAATATATTGATCAAATAATTGCACAAGGAAGAAAAATGAGCCCATTACTCCACTGACAAAGTAATACAAATTTTAAGCCCTGCGTCTGTGTGAAGCTCAGTATTCAACGGCACGCATCCCGTCTAGCGGTTATACATAAATATTTTTCGCACTGAGAACTGAGGACGCTTTTTTAAATAATACTTTGTCGTTCTGTTTTCTTTTGTAGCGAAGCAAGTTTCAGAGTTCGTTTGGCTTAAAGCAACCAAAGCTTCTAGAGAGAAAACGCTAAGATTGTATTAGGACGAGCTTAGTTCTTATTGCATTGGGCCCGCATTTCGTACCAAGTTCGGCATCGAATATAAGAATAAAATCTGAGAAAAATTTGGAAAGGAAAAACAAAACAAAGAGAAGGGAAGGCATAAATACTGACTGCGCTGCATGAACATGTCTATGCTAATGAAAAATACTAAATTTCTTCTCATCAAAAAAGCATGAATACTGGTAAAAAATAAGCTTAATAGTACCGTAAACATCGCTTAATATCGGTCAAAAAGCAATAGTGAAAAAATTCAAACTTTACTTAATTTTCAACACAAAGCGATCATGTAGGCATACTAAAGATATCAGACAGTGTCACTTCATTTTCAGTTGGATGGTCAGGGAGGGATCAGTCCCGAATATGTAGCGTGTGAGAGAAGCAGCGCTCCTTAATGCATAGATGTAAGGGTAACCACCACTCCTTAACGTGTAGATGTCAGGGTAACCTCCACTCCTTAACGTGTAAATTTCAGGGTAACCACCACTCCTGAACGTATAGATACCAGGGTAACCTCCACTCCTTAACGTGTAGATTTCAGAGTAATCACCACTCCTTAACGTGTAGATGTCAGGGTAACCACCTCTCCTTAACGTGTAGATCTCAGCGTAACCTCCACTCCTTGACGTGTAGATATCAGAGTAACCTCCATTCCTTAACGTGTACATACGGGGAAAGAGCTCATCACTAGAGAACGTGTAGGTGTGAGGGAGACCATCACTGCAGGCAAGTGATGCGAGGGAGAGCATCACTGCAGGCAAGTGATGCAAGGGAGAGCATCACTGCAGGCAAGTGATGCGAGGGAGACCATCACTACAGGCAAGTGATGCAAGGGACAGAAGTCGGCGCCTGGTGTAGGCTCGCAAGCTGCGGAGGCCTATGAGGCCTACAGAGGCCTTCAGAGCTCTGCTTAAAACAAAGCTCCACAGCTTACCCGAGCCGAGCAAAGCCTGGATCTTATCTCACTCCTCCCGTGACGGGAAATCAGGTGCATTGCAAAACTCCAGAAATTGAGAGTCGGTCGGATCACAGGACCAGAGAACGTGCCTAAGCGCCGTGCTCGGGTCCCTGACCTTAAGCCGGGCAGATTTGCAGCAGCGATCCCGCTCCTTTCTGCTGCAAAGGTGAATAAAAGTTTATGTCCTAATCGTAAAAAGTTAGAGGCCTTTTGATAAGGATACCCATCAGTGCTGAACATGGATGTTTGTACATGCTATGGAGTTAGTCTGTATGGAAAAAAAAATTCTGTTGATACGTGTCTATTCCACCACCTACAGCGAATATAACTGCCTCCAATCAAGCTTTAATAGAATTTTTTCTGAGACTTCCAATGTTAATAACGTTCTATGCTATTTGATTCACATACGCATGATGTCAGTTTCAAAAACATAAATAGACAATTTCGACAAACGATCTTTCATTTTTACCAGCATGAGGTTCAGCTTCTGCAGATTGTATCATTCACAGTACTACGTATCCCCAAAACAAAATATGAACTCATACAACTATCTGGCTTACTCTTGGGAAGAATAGACTGTACTGGAAAATATCATTAGTTTCAAATAAATTTATATATATGTAAGATACAGAATAACTTGACTCGCACGGTCATCGGAAGTTGCCAAATAAATAATCTCAATATTAAACCTCAGTTTGCGACTAGATTATCATTGAAACAATTCTGAAAACTGGTGTAAAAACACAACAATCTCGCACCCTGCATACGAGTTTCAGGCTCCAACTCCTAAGAAAGTAACAGCTTCTTCACACTGGGGGCATGAAAAGCAGGCTTAGGAGCATTCACACGATCAGTCAAAATCTGAAGACAGTACGGAAGACTCCCAAATATTGGCATCGAATGCTAACTTTTCTCTCAATTTTGGAGTTAGCTTCCGACTCAATTGAGAGAAAACTTAGCCTTCGGTCCTTATATTTGGGTGTCTTCCGCCACTGTCATCAGACTTCGGCTGATCGCGCGAAGCACCCTTCCAGTTTAATTTTTCATTCAGTTCATATGAATGGACGAATGAAACTCTTCTGCTCTCAGCCGTGAGTGCACGAAAAAAGCTACAACGCAATCACAGCGTCGTAAGCTGCTCTTGTGCTGCTGATGTGGATTCCACAGCCGAGCTGCTCCTGCACCAAAGGTTTCGCCACCGATAATTAATTATATAATCATAAGCATTCGGCCCTTAGTCATCAAATGAATTAATCAGTCAGAAAAACGTGAGCTATTACTAACAATAGAATTATTCTATGTTCATAGAAAGCTCACCAGATCATGCATAGTGATGGCACAAAATACACTAAACAGTACTACTGCCAATTTTATAGTTAAACTACACCTTTTTAATTTCTATTTAAAATAAGTCAAGTTCAATTTTAAATAAATCAAGTTCAAATTAAAATAA